>JAQQTO010000001.1:0-275418 GCA_029884595.1 Ormosia semicastrata | reverse complement strand
AAAAATGGTGAATCCTTCTAGGAAGGATGGTACTGTCACTGTGCACTTAGATGATGCTTTCTGGGCCTACAGAACGGCATTCAAGGCCCCCATTGGCATGTCCCCTTATAGATTAGTTTATGGCAAGGCTTGCCATTTACCAATAGAGCTGAAACATAAGGCATTCTAGGCCATAAAGAAGTTGAATTTTGATGCATAAGCAGCTGGAGAAGCAAGGTTACTACAGCTAAATGAACTTGAAGAGTTCAGGCTCTTTTCTTATGAAAATGTGAAGTATATAAGAGCAAGGTCAAAGCATGGCATGATCGAAAATCCAACCCGGGGAATTAGTTGAAGGAATGCAAGTGCTCTTGTTTAATTCCAGATTAAAATTGTTCCCTGGGAAGTTGAAATCAAGGTGGTCTGGACTATTTAAATTGGTCAAAGTGCATCCTCATGGAGCTGTGGATTTGTTGAAGGAAAGTTCTAGAAGAGAGTTCAAGGTGAATGGACAAAGAGTAAAGTAATATTGGGGTGAGCCGTGTGCAAGAATGAAGGCCACCACTCATTTTTCAGATCCTTAACCACCAGTGTGGAGTCAGGCTGAGGACACGAAACCAAGCGCTACTGGGAGGCAGCCCAGCTTTATATCCTTTACATTGTCTTTTAAATTTCAGTTAAAATAGGTTAGTTTAGTTTAATAAAAATACAAATGCTGATTAAAATATGTTTACAGACTTGAGCATCCTAAGCCCAAGGTTGTCCTGGACAGGGTGGTGTGTGGTCACGTCAGGCCCAGTTAACAGTGTAGTGGTGGTGGCAGTTGGGCAAGCGCAAGAGCCCGCGTTCAACAGTATTAAATTTTCTTAGTTTTCCAAGTTCAAGAGCCTGTGTAGGAATGTAAATTGCTTCCAACCACGTACTTAATGTCATATTTTTCTCCACCACTCACCTCCATCCTTCACCTCTCACCTCAATCTCCCTTTCTTTCTATTAAAGCCACTGTCTTCTCTGCCTTTAGCCCCACACGCAACCCCACTCACACGTTTTGCCTCACCTATCTCTTTCTATCACCATCAACCCACTCCTCTTTTATACCATTCCAAATACCATAGTTAAAGCACAAGCTCATTCTTCCAAAAAGCCCGTTATTGCCAGTTCACCCTTTTCTGATGAGGAAACCAATTTGCGTTTTGTGGATGAGGAAGGGAGACTAAAGTTTGAGAGGGAAATCAAGAAGCGAAACTTTCATTTGGAGAAGGGTTTCTTCATTCTGGACTCCCCTCATTATGGGCTCACTGAGGATGTTGCTGAGCTCATAGACAATCATAACTGGAAGCAGTTCGTGACTCACCCGAGAGAACACATCATCCCTTTTGTGCGCGAGTTTTATGCCAATCTGACCGCACCAGAGCAAAAATATGTCATAGTGAGGGGTTCAAAGGTGTCGTTCTCTGCCGTCACATTGAACAGAAGGTGGGGCTTGAAGGGTGTTGAAGATGAATACCTGACTTTGTTGAGAAATGATGAAGAAACAGAGCTAAATGACATGATGAGGGAAGTCACGATGGAAGGGGCAAACTGGATTCAGTCATATGAGAGTTGGAAAATAGCCAGGCCTGATCTCACCCCCTTGGCCAAAGTTTGGTATCATGTCATCAGAACCAAGATTCTCCCCACCGCGCATTTAGAAACAGTAAACAAGGAGAGATTAGTCCTATTGTATTGCATTCTGACGAAGAAGAAGGTGGATGTAGGACAACTGATTGACAGGGAAATTTTTGCTTGTGCATTTAAGAAGAAGGGATTGTTGTTTTTCCCCTCTTTAATCACCTCTTTATGTTTGAGATGTGGAATAAAGGCCTTGTTTGAGGATGAAATTATGGACAACAAGGGGGCCATAGATCTGCTGGCTATCAAACGTTTTGGGGCATCAGCATCAAAGGTGCAAGGTTCAGTTCCTCCTTCTGGGCCGCAGGAACAGCCAGATGATGTGAACACAAAAGTGGACCAATGCTATCAAATGCTGCAGCATAGTTTAAAGTAGCAGCAACTCTTCTGGAAATTTTCTAAAGAGCAACATCTGTGGGTGCAAAGGACCCTTGGAATCAACAAGCTGAGGCAAGGTAGCTATCCTCCCCTATTTCCTGAAGCGATCTTTGACCCATTCCAGTACTCTTCCCCTGAACCCAAGAAACAAACCAACCCTGCAAAGGATACTGCACCTGCTAACCCTCCTGCCCCAGAACACGACACTGAAATCCCTTCTATGAATCCCACTGCTAGTGAGCACTCCATAAATAACAATGAAGTTAGTTCTGACTGGACACCACCACCACCACCCAGAGATCCACCACCACCTCCAACTCAACCAAGAGGGTCCAAGAGAGGCAAAGAAAAGATGGTTGATGAAGCACCAGAAGACCCACCTCCACCAAAGAAGGGCAAAATCAAGCACAGAGCTCCTCCCATGATTAGAAAAAAACCAAGCATTGCTGTAAATGCTAATGAGACTCCCACTGCACCCAGTGATGACTCTGAAGATAACATGCCTATTATAGGACGAGTTGGGAAACTCAAGTCCTTCACAGCCTCTAAGGCACAGCCAAGAGCTGGTGGCGGGGAGGAGGAGGAGGATGAAGCTGAAAAAGAAAGAAGTGCTGAGTTGGCCATTACCAAGGAAATTCCAGCAACAAACAAGCCAACAACGAAGCAAATAGACGTCTGGCGAAGGCGAGCGGTGCAAGATTGGCTCGACCTTGAGCACGAAGAAACACCTAAGGTCTTTGCGCAAAGATCGATGCCCAGGATTTCCCTTAATCTTTCTTTAGTTTGTTTTAGTTTGTTTTAATTTCTATTTTATAATTGTAGTCGGCTTAATGACCAGTGGCCCCCTGTTTTTGGATATACCTTGACTGCATGTTAATGAAAGAATAGTGTTTGCTGTCCATATGCATCTGATGAAGACGAGTTTTACCTTACTATATGTGAAATACCTTAATACCTTGAATTAATCCTTTCTCACCACACAATCCCTAGCTCAAATTGGACTCAACAAAAGGACTTCTTTCAAAAGTCACCAATCAATTGGGGGAATTGGATTGCAAAGACCCTTGTCCAAGGAAGAGAGGGTGAGGTTTGAATTAGATTTCAACCTAAGTTTGGGGGTGAGTGAGACTGAATGTGGTGTTGTAGCACTCTACAGCATCAATCCTGTGAGCTTTTGGACTTCAACAGATTCGGTTCATCATGCATTCCATTCATGTATTTTCTCTGCAGAACTTGACTTATTTCTGTGATTGATTGCATATTTCACTGTTGCACACAAATTGACTTGAGGCACTGTTCTTGTTTAACTACTGAGACTTCAAAGGCCAACCCTCAAGTATTACCCTTTGTGAACCCCTTTGAGCCTAAAACTTTCTTGATTGGTGATCAGCCACATTACAAGCTCAAATTCCTTGAAAAACAATGTACTACCCTGTTAGTTGAAGTTTCGAACTTTGTCAAAAGTGTTACCTCATTATAGGTTCTGACCACATTGGTTGAGGACAACCAACAGTCTAAGTTGGGGGTGGGTTGCCTATGCAATAAAAAGGGAGGAAAGAGCAAAATGATCAAAGGAACACAACAAATTCATTCTCTTTATTAAAAAAAAAAAAAAAAAAAAAAAAAAAAACCAAAAAAAAAATTTTTAAAAAATTAATAAAAACCTTCCCCCTTGTTACCAGAAAAATGGATAAAAATTCAGAAATGTCTAAATTTGGAAGTGGGTAATTCTGACAAAGATCTTGAACTCCACCTAAGTAGCTACTTTCCCAAAAATTCCACACCCGAACCTTAGCCTCATTACAACCCATTAAAGTCCTCTTGTTGTGTACAATTGGTGTATGTGCTATTGATTGATAGAAATTTGTCAAGCATATGAAGAGTTGCATGTGATGGATGATTGAGTGAAACATTAACACAGAGCATAAAATAGAGTGAATTGCGCAATATGACAAACCCAATAATGTGTTAAGCTCCTGTTCTTAGGAAGATAATCTGGTGAGTCTTCACCCTTTCATCTAAAGGACATTTGGAAAATGCACCTAAGACTCTGTTGAGGGGTGGTTTGGTTGGAGTTCCTTGCTTAAACTGAGTTGAGAGCTTAGGGAAATCACACATACATTATGAAAAGTGATTAAGAAAATGGTATGTTGTGTTGAGCATAATTCTGAAAATTGCATCTGAGGGTTGGCATGGACTTTGCTTATACTATTCTGATTTTGTTCTGTTATTGCTTGTTGAATGTCATTACTTGAGGGCAAGCAATGGTTCAAGTTTTGGGGTGTGATAACTCTTAGAAATAAGAGTTATTACTATCCTTTTAGCTTAATCATTTTTCTTATTTTGATCAATTTAGGAGAAGAACTTCAAGTTTTATTTGATTGAGCAAATATCTGTGATTAATTTGAGTAATTTCAAAAAGCTATAAATTCTGATCTATTATTGCTAAAGGTTTGATTTGATTTTGAGCAAGTTTTCAAGGTGTAATTGCTAAAGGAATGTGCTGGGATGTTTTGGAATGCTGCAGCTTTGGGGGAGAGAGTCACTATAAGATAAAATCATTTCCAGCTCAGCTCTTGGCCACTAGAAGACAAAATACTTGTCTTGTACTTAAAAGGAAGAGAGAGAATACAATGCAGCAGCTGAGTGTACTCGAGAATTGGGCCAAGAAATATTTTAGTATTTGACTTTGTAAAGGCCCAAAAAGTGAAGGATGAGAGAGTGTGTAACTCTATTTTTGGGGGCTAGTACAAAAGGAGAGTGTGACTTTTGTACTAGGGAGAGATCTTTTGGGAAGGAAGCTGCAGGAGGAGAGCCGTCAGCTGTCTTGTCATTTTCGTAGCTTCACTATTTACGCAGGATGCATTTATTTTCCATTTCTTTTGCTTACTTTGTCTTCAAGCTCATTATGAGCTAGATTCTATTAGTTAGGATTTTATGAATTTGTAATTATACTGAAGGGTAATCCAATGTTATGGATGTTATTCATTCTCTTCTTTTCTGTTTTAATGCTTAATTTCTGTTTAGCCTGATCAACTAATATGAAATAACAACTAATTTCGTTTGGAAAAACCAAGTTAGAGGACTTGATTAGAAGATAAAGATAGAACAATTAATTAGAAAATTAATTGTGTTGAATGAGCTAGGAATAGCCTTCAAGTCTTTAAATAGTGGACATGCTTCTATGACCATTGAGGGAAATTAATTTGAACTTAGGAATAAGAAGCTTTAATGAACTCGGTGTTTACTGCTGGAAAGCAAAATTTATTCCGTAGGCTAAATGCTGTAGCATCCTGAAACATATATTACCCTGAAATTAAGAATTACAAAGGATTAGAATCCTAACTGTTTCCATCTCTGTTTTAAAACACTTCATTTATCACTTTCATTAATTCCTTGCATTTATTACTTACTGCTCTGATACCTCATTACTCTATTTACTTTACATGCTTAAAAATTTCTCTATATTTTATTACGTTAAATAGGAAAGGTTAATTCTAGAATTTATATTCAATACAATTAAATCCTCGTGGGAACGATCTTTACTCACACTTTATTACTTGTTTGACTGTGTACACTTGCACATCTTAAGAAGCAACAGAATACAGGAGGACCTTTATCTGTTTCATCAGCTTGACTTTCCAGAAGATCAATATCAAAATTGTATGATGGCGGGGCGTCTTTGATAGCTAAGGGTTCCTGCTTCTTAGCTTGAACAAAATTGATAGGAGCATGGAGATTTGACATTGGAGAAGATTTAGCTTCCCTAAAGACATTGATGGTCACATAATCTTCATCCACTCTCAAGATGAGCTCACCCCGAGGTACATCAATCACAGCTCCAGAAGTAGCCAAAAATAGTCTTCCAAGAAAGAGAGGAATATCAACATCCTCTTCCATATCTAGCGCCACAAAATCAACTAGGAATATGAATCTGTCCACCTTCACCAAAACATTCTCCACCACACCACGTAGGTAAGTGATGAATCTATCAGCCAATTGTAGTGAAATGTTGGTGAGCTTTGGTTCTTGCATCCCTAATTTCTTAAACACAGAGAAAGGCATCAAATTAAAACTAGCACCCAAATCACATAATGCCTTATCAAAATAAGAGTTACCAATAGTATAATGAATAGTAAAACTCTCTGGATCTTTCAATTTTGGGGGTAACTTCTTTGAGAGAATAGCGGAGCACTCCTCAGTTAGACATATCGTCTCAAATTCCTCAAGTTTGCATTTCTTTGTAAGTATTTCCTTTAGAAACTTTGCATTCTTGGGCATTTGAGAGATGGCTTCAACGAACGGAATATTGATTTACAATTTCTTGAATATCTCCAAGAATTTGGCAAATTGCTGATCTGGCTGATTGTTCTTGAGCCTCTGAGGGAATGAGATCTTGGCATATGGGGATCGTTCATAAATTGCGCTTTGCTCATGATCCTTCTTCGTTCTCTGCCACTTTGGTGCTTTCTTCTCAACCTCTCTTTCTTGATTGACATCTTTAGTTGCCTTCTTTTCATCATGCACTGACTGAACAAAAGAATCACTAAGCTCTGGCATTTCTTTTTTTTAAGAAGACTCCTCAAGTTCCTTACCATTTCTAAGGAAAATTACATGGGCCTATTCCCTTGGATTAGTCTCAGTAGTGCTAGGCAATGTCCCTGGTGCCCTCGTTGTCATCAATGTAGTCAGCTGACTAATCTGAGTCTCCATATTGTTCATTCTAGCATCAAAATTCTGCATGTACTTCATAACCAGATCTTCAAAACTTGGCTTCTCTGCAGGTGCTTGGAAACCTGGAGGTGGTGGTGGAGCTCTCTGCTGATTCTGCTGATAGCTTTGCTGATTTTCGCATTTGAAATTCGGGTGGTCCCTCCAACCGGATTATATGTATTAGAATACGGATTGTACTGCGCCCATTGGAATTACCAATAAAATTTACTCCTTCAAGTTCAAAGGCAAATGGACTACCAACTTGACAATTAGCACTTGTATGACCCTGTCCTCCACATGCTTCACGGATGATAGGTGGGGCTGCACTATTTGTCACCATCAAAATCTCCACCTTCTTCGTCAAAGCTTCCAATTGACTCAGAATTGCTGTAGAGGAATCAACAGCATGTACACCTACTTACTTCTTAGGAACCTGACGCTCATTCTACCACTGATAACTGTTTAGCACCATTTCTTCAATTAATGCTTGGCTCTCAATAGGTGTTTTCTTCCATATAGTACCTCTCACAGCAGCATCAATAAGTGAACGGTTTGCAGGTGACAAACCATTATAAAAAGTCTGAATCTGCTGCCATACAGGAAATCCATGATATGGACATCTCCTCAATAACTTTTGAAAGCGCTCCCAAGCTTCATAAAGAGTGTCCATCTCAAACTGCACAAAAGAAGATATATCATTCCTTAATTTAGTAGATTTAGAAGGAGAAAAATACTTAGCCAGAAATTGTTGTGTCAATTGATCCCATGTAGTAATGGAACCCCTTAGTAATGACGTTAACCATTGGCTTGCTCTATCCCTAAGAGAGAAAGGAAAGAGTCGCAATCAGATTGCATCATCTGTCACCCCATTATACTTGATAGTATCACACAACTACAAGAACCTAGCCAAATGCTGATTAGGATCATCCGAAGGTAATCCACCAAACTGACCTGAATTCTGAATCATGGAGATCAATGCTGGTTTAATCTCAAAATCATTAGTTGTCATAGCTGGTCTTATAATACGCCCTCCATACCCTTCAGCAGTGGGCATAGAGTACTCAAACATGGTCTGCTTTGCTGGGATAGCTCTTTCTTCACAGTTGGCCTCAACAACTGGTTGCCTTTCTATCCTGCTTATGTCTTCTGTTACAGCTGCAATAAAAGTTTGATTCTTTAACTTGCGAGTTATTTTCTCAATTTCTAGATCAAAAGCCAAATCAGGACACTGAGATCGAGTAAGCATAAACAAGAAATAGGAAGAGAAAAATTAAATAAAAAAATAAAAAAAAAAATAGAATAAAGTAAAATAAAATAAAATAAAATAAAATAAAATAAAATAAAATAAGAAATAAAATAAAATAAGAAATAAAAATAAAATATGGAATAAAAGAAAAGGGCATATAAATTAACTAGAGCTTTTTGCTTCTAATATTACCAAACTTATTCCCCGACAACGGCGCCAAAAACTTGGTACACATAAAATACACTAAGAGCAAGTGCACTCTATCGCCAAGTAATATAGGACTTGAGTCCCAGTTATCGATCCTACGAGGAATAATTAGTAATTACTAGATTCGTTAAACTCTTTGTTATTCAGACAATCGAAAGTGTATGAAGAAATCCAAGTTAAAATCAAAATAAACAAATAAAAAAAAATAAATAATTAAATAAAGAAAAGATAATCAATGAGAGAGAGACTAGGGTGCAATGTTCACTTGAATCCAATTATTCAGATTTTCTTTCAATTATGATCAAGGTAATTCTTTTGCCAATATTATCTTATTTACTATTGAATCCCAATAGTCATGGATGAAACAATATTCTATTCCTAATTTAATTCACCTATTTGGTCATTTAGATGAATTAATAAAGAATGCATTAAGCTTCAATTCAAGAGATGAACTAACATACCTGTTAATTTCATTGGTAGAAAAAATTGATGTTTGATCATTCACCAATCTAATCCTAGGCTTACCATATAGATCCACTCATTGAATGCGGATGGTCACTGGTCAAACAATGAATTAACACATGTCAAAAGTGATCAAATTCTAACAAGAATACAAGCAATATGATAAACCCAAAAAGAAATTATCATAATCAAATTAGAAATCAAATCCAAATAATAAGGAAAACAAGATCCCCTATAACCCTAGCTATGGGTTTAGCTACTCATGTTCAATACAAACAAACCCATGGAAAGAAAACTCAAAGAAAAGGAAAACTAAAAAGAAAGAGAAATCAAAACCCCTTTAATGGAGATTAAGATCTTCAAGCCTTCAAGAATCCTCCTTTGAAATCGCCCTCCAAGGTCTGCTACCACGAAACAACTCTCTCAGGATTAGGGATTTTCTGTGTAATGTGCTCAATGTGTTGTCTGTGTTGAATTTGACATAATTTTTCCCATTTTATTAAAAATTTTGTGTTCTATTACGCAACGGGTGCTTAAGCACTCAGTTCTAAGCATTCAAGCGCTCAGTCATTTACTCCTAGGCGCTCAGGCGCTCAAATCTCACCGCTCAGGTGCTCTGGGCGCTCAAGCTCTATAACTCTGAGCGCTCAAGCGCTGGCGACTGATGCAAAATTTTTATTTTTATTTTTTTTCTTCTTTTTTTTTCTTTGAACATTCAGTCTTCTCCATGAATAATTACCTGACAAAAACACACAAAATACTTAATAAAAATACAATCAAATAATATTAAAAATATAACAAAACTAACAAACAAAATTCATTAAAAATAAATAAAAAGAATATGAAAATTTAAGAAATTGAACCATAAAAATAAGACATGTTAACAGTTCATCAAGACGTCAAGTTGCAGTATAGTGAATGACTTAAGTAAGAGAATAGAAAATTCAAATTTGTAGTAGTCGAGCTACAACTTAATGGCTTATATATGGCCAATATCATTCACTTCCCAAATAAAGCATGACAAAAAAAAACAAAAAACTTGATCATGACATTTTTTTTCTTTACTACTTGTGTGTTTGGTAGGGATTAAATTTTGGCTAAAAATTTTTTTTTTGGGATAAAAGCTTTTTCCATTGCTTTAGCATTGTTTGGGTAAAATTGATTATAGTAAAAACAAAAATTTTTACAGCAAAGAAAAACTTTTGTAATCTTAAGCTTGATTTTGGACATTATGTAAAAAGCTTTTAGATTATTTTTTCAAAAGCATATTATGTTATGTTCTTATCAAAGTAATCCTAAAACAACAAATATAATATAATATAAACAAATAATTTCATTTCATTTTTAGTAATTTAATACATAAAAGTGACTCTTTTAATACAATCCAAACTAAATAGATTATTATAAAATTATTTTTCAGTTAACATATCCAAACATAAAACTGATTTTATCGTAATTGATTATGAAGAAAATAGATTACACAGTTAATCGATTATTGAAATAATTTTTTTCACAATTAAGTCATTTCTCTATAATGAAAGTGTGTATTAATAAAAAATATGATAACATAGTTGTGAATCATAGGAGAAAAAAAAGAAAGATGGATTCAAAAATGATAACATTGTCAAAGGTCTATGCGCTAATGATCTTAATTTCCCATTTCATACATCTATATGACTGATTCAAATCTCCTTTCTATTTTCTTTTCTATTTTTTCACATGTGTCATTTATAACTATATATATCGTTAGAATGAAAAATAAAGTATTATGAATTTAAATATCAATTATTATAAACTTATCCAAAATAATAATTTGAGAGTGAGTTATGATGTCTCGTCTCTAATCCTATCTCACTGATTAAATATTGCTAAGTAGAAAAAAATATCACGTCGTATATTTTTAAATCAAATCCAAACTACTTAACATCATTATCTCGTCCCTCCTTGGTGCATATATATATATATATATATATATATATATATATATATATATATATATATATTATATATATATATATATATATATATATTTATATTTTATATATATAGAAGATCACGAGCAACTACCAAGAATGATCCACCAAATATCAATCCATGGTGCATAACTTTGTAATTGATACTCACTAAAGATTTCAAATGTTGTCGTATATAAAAATTGTCCAAACTATTTTTTGAAACATTATTTTAAGTAATACACAATTTAGGGTAAAAAAGTTCAGTTTTAGTGACACACACAACAAAGTATTATGAGTAAGCCAAACAAATGTCAAGTGGCAGTACAGTGAATGACTTACGTAAGAGAAAGTTGAAAGAAAATTCAAATTTATAGCAGTTGAGCTACAACTTATGGGCTCATATATGGCCAATATCTTTCACACCCCAAATAAAGCTTGACCCAAAAACAAAAAAAAAAAACAAAAAACTTGATCATGACATTTTTTTTTCTTTACTACGTGTGTGTTTGGTATGGATTAAATTTTGGGTAAAAATTTTCTTTTGGGATAAAAGCTTTTTCCACTATTTTAACATTGTTTGGGTAAAATTGATTATAGTTAAAATAATGTTTTTTGCACCAAAGAGAAAGCTTTTTTAAACTTAAGCTTGATTTCGGACATTATGTAAAAAAGTTGTTAGATTTTTTTTCAAAAGAGGATTATGTTATGTTTTTATCAAAGTAACCCTAAAACATCAAACATATTATAATATAAATAAATCATTGATGAGTGAAATCCGCAAGTGTACGGTTTCGTCGTCAAGTAATAAAAGATCGAATCCACAGGGACTGAGTCTATGAATACCAATTAATTAATTAACTCAATTAAATTAAACAAAAGAGAATATGATTGTTGATTGATTAGAACGTAGTAACAAAATAATTAAATAAAAATCAAGAAAATAGAATTTAGAACAAAAAAATAGCAAGTAATCAAGAATGGGGTTTTTAGAATTAAGAAAGCTTCCAAGATTAGGGTACCACAATGATACAAGACAAATCCTAATCGATAACCTTTTTATTAATTCTGAAATTCAATTGAAGGTGAATTACCCAAAATTAGTTAATGTTCTCTTTCAAGATACAAGATCCGTGCCCAATTAAACCAATTCCTACTTTCGTGGTAATTGAAATTAGATTGAACCCATTACGCTTTGTGGTAATTCATTAAATCCTCGAAAGGCTAAAACTACTCTCGTGATTTAGACCTTAAGTTCAATTCTTATAGTTCCAACACTTAGGTTCACCTCTCAAGACGTCCCTAAATACCTATGAGATGTAAATAAGTGGCCACCAAATTCACATGAATAAAAGCAATAAGAACTGAATCAATGAACAATCAAGATTTAATAAAAGGGGAAACAATGTCAATTCATCATTATCAATGTATCAAAGGGCATTGCCCAATCCTAGAAACAAATGTAACTACTCAGACATAGAGAAGAAGGAAACAGAAATCAAACTTAAAAACATCCCAAACCCGTAATAATGGAAGAAGAAGGAGAAGAATCAAGAAATCCAGCCTCCTTCGTGCCTCCTTTAGAACTAGGTTTCAATCAAAACTAGAATACCCTAATAGCAATCAGAACATCTATTTATAGGCTAGGGTTTCTATGGGCTAAAAGCCCCCAAAAGAAATAAAAATAAAAAACTAAAATCTGCTGCGCGCCTCGAACCACGACAGTGGTGGCCACCATGGCCAGGCCGTGGTTGGTTCTGAGTTGGAGATGTCATTGCTGCTATCTTCAAACCACGGCCGTGGTGTATACCACGGCCAGGCCATGGTTGAGTCTGGAATGGCCTTCCAAGCTCAATATGACCCATTAGACCTCCGAATCTGGAAAAGTGTTCAACATGAAAGTTGTAGATTTGGATCTTAGCTATCAACCATCAAAATTCCAGCTCATTTGATAACTTGTAGCTCGAGATATGTCATGAATAGTATACAAAGGTCAAGCTGTCAGGATCAGCACCCTAGTTCTTGCTTCAACTCCAATTTGAGTTATCCAAACGTGTGATTGGGCCTTTGAGGTCTTCATGAAAGTTGTAGATAATTGTCTTATCTTTCCCTAAATTAGTTTCATAAAGCTCTAACTTCAATCATGAAAGCATTCCATTCAATCCAAGGCCAATTCAACATTAATCCTGCACAAGAACACCAAAAACACCGCAGTTATCCGAACTAAGGGAAAAACAAACCAAAAGGGAAACTAAAATGCCTAAAATGCTCAAGAATGCATGCAAAATAAGAACAAAACATGATGTTGTTTCACACACATCAATCATATCATATTATTTTTAGTAATTTAATACATAAAATCGACTCTCTTCATACAATCCAAACAAAACAACTTATCTTAAAATTATTTTTCAGTTAATATATTCAAACATAAAATTGATTATATCATAATTGATTATAAAGTAAATCGATTACACAGTTAATCGATTATTGAAATAATTATTTTTTTCACAACTAAGTCGTTCCTCTATAGTGAAAGTGTGTATTAATAGAAAAATATGATAACATAGTTTTGAATCGTAGGAGAAAAAAGAAAGATGGATTCAAATATGATAACATTGTCAAAGGTCTACGCGTTAATGATCTTAATTTCCCATTTCATATGCAAAATGATGGATTCAAATCTCCTTTCTATTTTTTTACACATGTCATTTATAACTATACATATTGTTAGATTGAAAAATAAAATATTATTAAATTAAATATCAATTATTATAATATTATCCAAAATATTACATTGAGAGTAAGTTAGAATTTCTCATCTCCAATCCTATCTAACTAGTAAAATTTTGCTAAGTAGAAAAAAATATCATGTCATATATTTTGAAATCAATCAAACTACTTAACATCATTATCTCGCCCCTCCTTGGTGCATATATATATATAGAAGATCACGAGCAAATACCAAAAATGATCCACCAAAGATCAGTCCTTGGTGCGTAACTTTGTAATTGATATTCACTAAAGATTTCAGATGTTGCCGTATATAAAAATTGTCCAAACAATTTTTTGAAAAATTATTTTAAATAATAAATAAATTAGGGTAAAAAAGTTTAGTTTCAATGACAAACACAACAAAGTATTACGAGCAAGCGAAACAAACTTCAAGTTATAGTTGATAAATGTCTAATATGCATACCTTTATAGGTGTACATTGAGGTTGTTTATCTTTCTTTTAAGACTTGAGAGGTTGATTTATACCATATTTTGTGTGTTTTATTGAGTCTTTAGGAATATTGTCTTAATTGCTATTTTTAGGTTAGCTAATGATGTTTTGATCTATTTTTGTGTAGTTTGGATGCAACAGATTTAAGTCCATTGAAGTCCAATTGGAAATTCAAGCCAGAGTCCACATCTTGAAGACAACGCTTAGCCCCAAGATTTTGGCGCTTAGCCTGAAGGAGCCAGAAGATTGACTGATGAGTGATTGGAGAAACGCATTTCAGTATATGTCGCGCTTAGCGTTAGCTACTCTGCGCTTAGCGCGACCACGTATGGTGCATCAGCAAAGTCACTTAAATCGCGCTTAGCGCAATTGATGCTGCGCTAAGTGCTGAATGCGTCTGAAAGCATTTCTAAAAGGGGATATTGCTCATTTGAGGGGAATTTTTCAGTGAGTTTTGGACGTGGCTGGGAAGGAAAACAGAAAGCTGGGAAAAAAGAAGAACAACCATGGATTTTTCATCATCTCTCATCTACATTTCGTTTCATTTTATTACCTTGATCACGTCTAGCTAATCATCCTCTTGTTAGGGTTAGATGTATCTAATTCTGAATCTCTTATGTATTTGACTTGATCTTTCAATATAATTCTCTACTTCTCTATGAGTGATTAATTTCTATGCTTAATGCTTGTTGTGGCTTGATTATCCATGGCTTGATTCTTGATTTGGTAAACAATTGGAAAGTTGATGCTAGATCTAGATCTGAAATTAATCACCTAATAGATCTTGAATCTAGGAATGGATCTTGATTTATTAGTAATCTTTTAATCCTTAATCTTAATGCAAATTCACTTCTTAAGTCACCTAAGGAATTAGGACTTAATTAGGGGATTTAGGCTCTTTTCATCTAAGGAATTAGGATTTGAGTAAATAGAGGGTTGATTTTCATAATTGAAGTTAGAGAGTATATTGATTGTCATGCCATTTCATTTAGGAGAAAATTAGTGATTCTAACCCCAGCATCTCATCTTAATTGAATTCATTTCCATTTGTGCTCACCAAGTGTTTGAGAAAATTACAAAAAGACTTTATTCCTTTAAGTTTTTGTTCCTTTAATTTCTGATCTTGTTAATTAATGTTTGAGCTGCCTTTTTTTGAAAAATATTGTTTAGATAGTGATTGATTTGTTATGTGCTAGTATTTGTCACGATTCTTGTTAGGAACAACAACCCACTCATCTCTTTATTACTTGTCATGACTTGGTATACTTGCCAAAGTTACTAACAAGTTTTTGGCGCTGTTGCCGGGGATCGATGTTTCAATATTAGCATAACTATTTCAGTTACTAATCTAGACACAAGTTTATTTTTCTGTTTTATTCTTTTTGCTTTTAGTAATCTCATTGTGTGCTAATCATTTTTTTTTCTAGCTTGTGTTGTTTATGCGAGGTAAAACTCTGGTCGATCAACTTCTTTACGATCTAGAAATAGAGAAAACAAATAGCTAGAGGAATAGTGGTCAGACAAGGAAGAACAAGTTGTTAGCCAAGACTACACAACAACAACAAGAAGTTTCATATTCCATTTTGGTTCAACAAGCGAAGGAAGAGATGGCTAGAAATGGTGATAAAGCTCGGAGAACACTTGGAGAATATGCCAATACCAATGCAAACCGGCATACCTCTAGCATAGTACCTCCTCCGGTCACTGCCAACAATTTTGAGATCAAGCCTGTTCTCTTGAACATTATGCAACAAAATCAGTCGCAGGAATGGAAAAGGAAGATCTGAATACTCATATCTCCAATTTCATTGAGCTATGTTATACGGTGAAGATCAATGGTGCCACTGAGGATGCAATCCGCCTAAGGTTGTTCCCTTTCTCTGTTAGAGATAGAGCTAGAGCTAGAGCTTGGCTCCAATCTCAACCAAGAGGGAGCATTGCTACATGGGATGACTTAGAAACTAAGTTTCTTGTAAGGTTTTTTCCCACATCTAGATTTGTGAAGACACGGGGTGATATCACAAGCTATGTTCAATAAGAGGGAGAGACTCTTCATGACACATGGGAGAGGTTTAAGGAATTACTCCGAAGATGTCCAAATCATGGATTTGATGATCTTATCCAAATGCAAACATTTTGCAATGGATTGAGATCGTCAACCAAGCTCATGTTGGATGCCTCAACTGGAGGTTCTATGAATACCAAGACACTAGAGGAAGCATTGAGATTGATAGAAGCTATAGCATCTAATGATTATTTGATGCACTATGATTGAGGTACCAACTCAAAAAGGGGTACTAGAGTTAGACTCAAAGGATGCTATTTTGGCTCAAAATAAACTCTTGACTCAACAACTTAAGGCCATTAACAAGCAACTTCTTCAGCTTCCACAACAAATTTAAGCCATGCAAAGCACCAATATACCGCAACAACAAGTAATGAAATGTGACTTTTGTGGAGGTGATCATGACAATGGCAATTGTGATGCCACTCCTAATTCTTTTGAGGAAGCCAATTATATGGGGAACTATGGGAGGCAAGGAAACTATCCATATTCCAACACCTACAATCAATGGTGAAGAAATCACCCAAACTTTGGGTGGAAACAAGATGTTGGGCCACCAAGTAAACCTCCAACCACACAACCACCTCAGGACCGGACTACTGCTTTGGAAAACACTCTCAATCAATTCATGCAAATGTCTATGTCCAACCAGAAAAACACAGATGCTTTCATTAAGAATTTGGAGATTTAAGTTGGATAAATTGCAAAGCATTTGGCGGAACAATCAGGAGGGAGTTTCTCAGGTAACACTCAAACCAATACCAAAGAGCATTGTAAAACTATTACATTGAGGAGTGGTAAAAGCCTTGAGAATGTTTGCTATGAGCCTTTGAATGAAAAAGAGAGAGTTATTGAAAAAAATGAGCTAAGTGATAAAAAAAGGCTAGACAAGTGAGAAAAATGAGGAGATTGAGAGGAAGAAAATGAAAAAGAAAAAGAAAAAAAAAGAAGAGAAAAGTTAGTGGATAAGGATTCTATATTGAGGAAGAACAAAAGTCAACTTTTGAAAGATGGAGGTGAACCTCAAGAGATTCCATCATATGTTAAAGTGTCATACCCACACCCAACCAAGAAAAAGGATAAGGAAGAACAATTTGCTCACTTTCTTGACATATTCAAGCGGTTGCAAATCAACATTCCTTTTGCTGAGGCCCTTGAGCAAATGCCAATCTATGCTAAGTTCATGAAGGAACTTCTCACAAAGAAGAGAAAGTTTAAAGAGGATGAGACCATCGCCTTGACGAAGGAGTGTAGTGCAATTATTCAAAGGAAGTTACCTCCAAAGCTTAAAGATCCCAGAAGCTTTACAATTCCTTGCACAATTGGAATCATTTCTATTGGTAAGGCTTTATGTGACTTGGGGGCGAGTATCAATTTGATGCCACTCTCAATATTGAACAAGCTTGGTGGTGGTGAGGTGAAACCAACAAGGATGGCACTACAACTTGCGAATAGATCAATCAAGCGCCCTTATGGCATCATGGAAGACGTTCTTGTGAAGGTTGATAAATTCATCTTCCCGACAGATTTCGTGATCTTAGACATGGAGGAGGATGTTGAAGTACCTCTTATCTTGGGGAGACCATTTTTAGCAACTGGCAGGGCCTTAATTGATGTGCAGCAAGGGCAGCTTATGTTGAGAGTGCAAGATAAAAAAGTGACTTTTAATATTTTTAAAGCCATGCACCATCCTGACGATAAAGGTTTTTATTTTCGAATGGATGTGGTTGATGAAATGGTCAGTAACACAATGAGGCAGCAACATACTTCTACACCTCTTAAGCGGGTTTTGATGAATTCTCTTGACAATCTTAGTGAAGAAGAATAAAAGGATGTAGAGGAATGTTTGTTGGGTCTGGAAGCACAAAGAATAGAGCAAGCAGTAAATCTGAAGAGATGGGAGTTGAAAACAGAAGAAATTATGGAAAAATCCAAGTTGGAATTGAAGTAATTGCCCTCCACTCTCAAATATGTTTTTCTTGCAGAGGGGGATGAGAAACCAGTGATAATTAGAAGCTCTTTGTCCAAGTTAGAGGAAGAAAAATTGGTGAGAATCTTGTGGGACAACAAGGAAGCATGGGGTTGATCTATCTCCGATCTCAAAGGGATAAGTCCAACTTATTGCATGCACAAAATCATGATGGAGGCTGAATTTAAACCGGTGGTGCAACCACAAAGAATATTGAATCCAACTATGAAGGAAGTGGTGAGAAAGGAGGTGCTGAAACTTCTTGAGGCCGGAATGATATATCCGATCTCTGATAGTACCTGGGTAAGCCCGGTTCAAGTTGTTCTAAAGAAATATGGCATGACCGTTGTCAAAAATGAAAAAAAATGAGTTGATCCCGACTAAAATAGTCACCGGATGGAGGATGTGTATAGACTACCAGAAGCTTAATCAAGCAACAAGGAAGGATCATTTTCCACTCCCATTCATGGACCAAATGCTAGAGAGGTTAGTCGGACAAGCATACTATTGCTTCTTAGATGGATATTCGGGTTACAACCAAATTGCGGTTAACCCAGAGGACCAAGAAAAGACTGCTTTCACTTGTCTTTTTGGAGTATTTGCTTACCGAAGGATACTATTCGGACTATGCAATGCACCGATGACATTTCAAAGGTGTATGCTTTTCATTTTCTCTGATTTAATTGAAAAGTGCAAAGAAGTTTTTATGGATGATTTTTCTGTGTTTGGTAAATCCTTTGATTCCTGTTTGACTAACCTAGCTATTGTGTTGCAAAGGTGTGTTGAGACCAACTTGGTATTAAACTGGGAGAAGTGCTATTTTATGATACAAGAGGGAGTTGTTCTTGGGCACAAAATTTTTGTTAAGGGAATTGAGGTGGACAAAGCAAAAATTGAGGTTATAGAGAAGTTATCACCTCCGTTGAATGTCAAGGGAGTACGAAGCTTCCTTGGTCATGCCGACTTTTATAGACGGTTCATCCGTGACTTCTCTAAGATAGCAAAGCCATTGTGCAATCTGCTTAACAAGGATACCGCTTTTCATTTTGATAGTACTTATTCAGATGCATTTAACACTTTGAAACAAAAATTAGTTTCTGCACCTATTATTGTTGCACCCAATTAGGGTTTAGCTTTTGAGCTTATATGTGATGCCAACGATTATGCTGTAGGTGTTGTTTTGGGTCAGAGGAAGGACAAATTTTTTCATGCTATATACTATGCTAGCAAGGTTTTGAATGAAAATCAAGTGCATTATACAACAACTGAAAAAGAATTGCTAGCCATAGTATTTACATTGGAAAAATTTTGCCCTTATGTGATTGGATCAAAAGTCACCATATATACTGATCATTCTGCTATTAAGTATCTGTTGACCAAGTTAGATTCTAAACCAAGGCTAATAAGATGGATTTTGTTGTTGCAGGAATTTGACTTGGATATAAAGGATAAAAAGGGCAGCAAAAATGTGGTGGCAGATCATCTTTCAAGACTAGTCAATGAGGAAATCACAGCTAAGGAAAAAGAGCTTCGGGATGAATTTCCAGATGAAGCACTACTGATGGTGCAAGAGAGGCTGTGATTTGCTGACATGGCCAACTTTAAAGCAGCAAATATAATCCCAGAGCATTTTTCATGGCAACAAAAGAAGAAGTTCTTCAAGGATGCTAATCATTATCTCTGGGATGACCCGTTCCTCTTCAAGTTTGGACCAGATGGGTTGTTGAGAAGATATGTCACAAATGAGGAGGCTAAGGATATCATGTGGCATTGTCACAACTCTCTTTATGGTGGCCATTACAATGGAGAGAGAATCGTTGCAAAAATTCTTCAATCCAAATTCTTTTGGCCCACAATCTTCAAAGACTCTCACAATCATATGAAAAGTTGTGATAAATGTCAAAGGACTGGAAATATCACCAAGCAAGATGAGATGCCCCTCCAAAACATCTTAGAAGTTGAAATGTTTGATTGCTGGGGTATTGATTTTATGGGTCCACTTCCACCATCCTTTTCGAATCATTTCATATTGGTGGCTATGGATTATGTTTCGAAATGGGTGGAGGCTATTGCAACTCCAAAGAATGATGCGCAGACTGTGGTCAAGTTCATTAGGAAGAATATCTTTGCTAGGTTTGGTGTGCCACGGGTTCTTATAAGTGATAGAGGTTCCCACTTTTACAACTCACAGTTGCAAAATGTCTTGACAAAGTATGATGTGAGGCATAAGGTGGCATCTCCATATCACCAGCAAACCAATAGGCAAGCGGAGGTTTCTAACAGAGAAATCAAGCGGATTTTAGAAAAAACTGTGGCCACCTCAAGAAAAGATTGGGCTAAGAAGCTTGATGATGCGTTGTGGGCCTACTGGACTGCTTTTAAAACCTCATTAGGTTTGTCTCCGTTTAAAATGGTCTATGGCAAAGCTTGCCACTTACCAGTGGAGTTGGAGCATTGAGCCTTTTGGGCATTGAAGTTTTTAAACTTTGATGCCTCTTTGGCAAGTGAAAAGTGAGTCCAACAACTACATGAATTGGAAGAGATGTGCCTTAATGTGTATGAAAATGTTGTAATCTACAAGTGAAGGCCTACCATGATAAGCACATTATCCAGAAAAAATTCTAGCCTGAATAACAAGTTCTTTTATTCATTCAAGGCTGAGATTATTTCAGGGTAAATTGAAGTCTAAGTGGTCTGGACCATTCATTGTTAAAGAGGTTCTCCCTCATGGAGCTGTGGAAGTCGAGGGCCCTTCCTCCTTGAGAAGTTTCAAAGTCAATGGTCAGCGACTCAAAGTTTATTTGGGGGGTAATGTGGAGCGATCAACAGCCATTATGCGTCTTCATGACCCTTGAAGGCCAAACGTCAAGCTAGTGACGTTAAAGAAGCACTTATTGGGAGGCAACCCAGGATTTCTATCCCTTTTTGTTTTATTTTCATTGATTAGATAGGTTATTTATTTTTAGTTTTGCATATTTTTTCTGGTGCATTTCATGTTGAGTTACCATGTTAGAGTAAGCATTTAACTCCTTGCTTGAGTAATTTTGGGGTTCTCGATGAGTTTTGGTGGAAGTTCATGTGTCTTGGGATGCTATTCTGTTGTTTTTGAAATGCTAATGTTTCTGCATGTGGCGCTCAGCGCCATTATAGGGGGCTTAGCGCCACTTACGAGCTGGAATCAGTCAGCTCTCTGATGCGCTGGGGCTTAGCCCCATTTTCTTGCGCTTAGTCTCATTTCTCAGTGTTATCTCTGTTGCGCTTGTGCTCAACGCCATTATAGGGGGCTTAGCACCACTTACGAGCTCAAATCAGTCAGCTCTCTGATGCGCTGGGGCTTAGCCCCATTTTCTTGTGCTTAGTCCCATTTCTCAGTGTTTTCTCTGCTGCACTTGCGCTCAGCGCCATTCTAGGGGGCTTAGCGCCACTTATGAGCTAAAATCAGTCATTCTCTGATTCTCAGGGCTTAGCCCCATTTTAACACGTTTAGCGCCATTTCTCAGTAGCTTCTCTGTAGCATTGTGGCTTAGCCTCAACCATGTGGTGCTTAGCGCTACTTATCTGGTCTCTAAAAAAAACCTGAAAATAAAAATAAATAAAAATTAAAATAATAAAAATAATAAATAAATAAATAGAAATATATAGTTTTTTTTTTAATTGGCGCTAAGTGCAGTTTACATTGCGCTAAGCGCGGCGCTCTCGTACAGAGGGGCGTGACCCTCCAGTAGCCCTTCCTCTTTCTTATTTTCCTTCTTCTTCCTCTCTCTCCGCCGCCCACTCCTATTTTTCCCTTTCTCCTCTTACCTTTCTCTCATCTCCACATATCTCTATCTCTCTTTTCTCTCTCTACCCATATATTCATCTTCATCTTATTTCCCCACTCCCACCTTCCATTATCACCCACTTCTCCCCTTTGCCATCACTTATTCTCTGTTTCCTTATTCACACCTTCAGGTATTTGTTCTTTCTTTTATTTCATTTTTTTATTTTCTTTTTTTATTTTATTTTGTTATTTGATTATAACCGTGTGGTGTTGTATGCCTACTGCTTGGAAATCATGCTTGGCATTGTCAATGGATTTGGGGGTTTAGGTTTTTCATCTTTATTTGCGATGCTTATCTGTTGAGTTGGGGTTTTTGGATTCTGCTTATGGGAAGCTAGGTTTGAATGTTTGCATCTGTGCATATGGTATTATATGTTGATTTGAACATTTGAGCAAGAATTTGTAAATGCTTATATGTTGCTTAAACGATTGAAGAATTTATGAATGGCTTCTGTATATTGGGTTTGTGGTGTCTTTATGATTCTAGGAATTCCAGGTGGCTAAGTGCTAAGCATAGATACTTGATTTGTTTCAGTTATGGCTCCTCCCTCAAAGCTCACTTCCAAGAAGAGGAAATGTTCTTCCTCTTATGATGTTGATAGGTTTCTTTCCCTTGAGCACCAACAAAAATATAAAGAAATTGAGAACAAGAACATCTTGACTGAGCGAAAGGTTCGGCTTGCATCTGGTGAATATGAGGAATTTCAGACTGAGTTGAGGCGGCAAGGTTGGATCAAGCTGTCTACCTATCCCCAGCCAGCCAATGTGGCTATTGTATGGGAATTTTACGCCAATGCTATTATTATGGAGGAGGGCTTTCCACAACACAAAAGCTATGTAAGAGGTAAGGAAATTGCTTTTGATGCGCAAGTCATTAATCGGTTCTTAGGCACTCCTACTCCTTGGGATCCATTGGATTGTAGTTATACTGATTGGAAAAATAGGAACAAGGACTACCAACAGGTTCTGCACACTGTTTGTAAGCCTGGGGCTGATTATGTTACCAGTAGATCAGGGCAAAAGCAGAAAATCCTCTAAGGTGATTTAACTCAGTTGGCATAAATATGGATGACATTCTTGCACTCTAATATCTCACCGTGCTCCCATACTTCTGATATCATTGAATGAAGGTCTCTCATGCTCTATGCCATCATGGCTGGTTTGAGCATGGACTTGGGTGAGATAATTTCTTTTGAGATTCAGAAGGCTACTGATACTGTGGGGGCTATCCAACTTGGTCATCCATCTCTGATAACTGAACTTTGTAAAGCTGCTGGTGTTAATGTCTCTCAAGGAGCAAAGATTAAGCCAAGGCTCCCAATTACTGCCAAGTTCATTCAGAAAAATTATCTGGGCAGTGATGCACCTGCTTCCTCTAGACCTATTCCTTCTACACCTCGAACACTCCCTACGCGTTTGGATGCGTTGGAATTGTCCCATGGCCTGCTTCACAGCAAGCTAGATGTTCTTCACCGCTCAGACATGATGATATGGAATGTGATGCGCGACTTAACTGCCCATTTGCCCAATCTACCTGAGGGGTCATTCCACTTCCCGTCTGCTAGTGACGTGGACTCCTATGTTGCTTGGCCAGAACATCTTGGGGACCAGGATGCTTTTGAGGAGGGGGATGGGCTAGCAGATGATAAGGATGAAGAGGAGTAAAGCATTAAGGATTTTGACTTAGCATGAAGAATTTTGATTTGATTTTGAGAATTGTTATTTTTTTCATGTTTTGTTGTGTAGACTTGGTTATTTTTAGACTTTGTTATTCTGCTTTTGAAAATCATTATACTAAAACATTTGTTCATTTAAATTTTTAGTTGTGTTTATTGAAGTTATTTGTTACTGTTTAGTGTTTTAGTCATGACAAAATAATTCAGTGTGTTGGATGCGTCTGAAAAAAAATTGAGTGTGATTTTAATTGGTTCATTTGCATTCATGGATATTGATAGGATGCCACCTAAGAGGACCACACTGAACCCAATTCATTATATGAATGAAGACATGGTGGAAGAAGGTCTTGAAATTGTAAGAACTGATCCAAATCGGAATTGGACTTTGGAGGGTCAGGAAATTGATGATGATTACAAAGAATTCTTGCAACCACTGATGGACTTGTGCCAAAAGGAGAAGGAGCGGGTGTATCCTCCTCAAGAGGTGGAAGAAGAAACTCAAACTCCCTAAGTGCAGGAAGAGGAAAAAGAAGACACAAAGAAGGGGAAGAAAGTGAAGGCGTGCAAGAAGAAGACCGAGGAGGGTTCCTCTAGGAACCCTTGAGCTAAATCTCCCTTTACTTTGCCTGAATTTAAATTTGAATGAATAAATGTTACCATATTTTTTTTTGTTTTTGTCAAAGTGTCTTGTGTTTTTTGTGGTGTTATAAAATGGTTGAATAAAATTAAAAAAGTTTTGAGATTATCACTCTTAGCAATTTCATTATAGTACATTCTCCCATGTTGTTTCCCTTCCATTGAAGTTGACATTTGTGGTTGCTGTGCTTCTGTTTTCATAAGGATATCATAGCTTTGATGTTTAGTTTGAACTCTTGTGATTAATGACTATGGCAAGAAAATCTAAAAAATTCAATGGAAATATTCAGTTGTACCTGTGAGTCCTTTGAGCCTTTGACGATAAATTCTTTGTGAGTGGTGCCATTGAAATTCATACTCTTGAATTTGCTAGAATCTTGTTTGAATTCAAAATTTACATGTATGTCATAGAAATGATCAGTGCACTTCTTTTCTAGTAGCTATTATGTCTAAAAAGCTGACCTAAAAATTATCTCTTGTGATACCCCATTGAGCTAAAAGACAATGATTAATCTTTGTTGATAACTCAAGTGCTTAAAAATGAAAAATAATGTTTTACTTACACCTTTTGGATAAGAGAGCATTTTCTTGTGTTCAGGATTGACATAAGTTTAGGGGAGTAGTATTTAGGAATTAAAAATAAAATTAAAAAAAAACAAAACACAAAACACAAAACACAAAAAATAAAAAAAAAAAAAAAAAGTGAAAAAAAGTGGAAAAAAATGAAAGAAAGAAAAATAAAAATGAAAAAAAGAGAAATAAAAAGAAATGGTGTAGATCTAAAAAGAGATCTAAAAAGGAAGTTAAATATTAAAAAAGAAGAAGAAGAAGAAGAAGAAGAAGAAGCTCTCTTATTCTCCTCGGTGTTTAGCTTGTTTATCCTTCACCATATTCCCTTTGGCCTAACCAAGTTACATCTCAAGTAAAGACCCTTGTGACTATGCATGTATGTGAATTGTTGCAGGAGAATTGAGATGAAAAGCAAATTTGAGTTGTAGGGTTTTAATGTGTGGTTTTGAGGGAACCACACACTTCATACACTATAGTGATTGAGGGAAACAGCTACATCTTGTGAGGAGTTGAGTTTCCATTATTTTGGTTGTATTGCTGATGTCATGATTATTGCTCTTTCAAGAATGAAAATAACTGTACATTTTTGCTATGACTTCTTCTGTGTGAGCAAATTTTGGATGCAAGTTAGCCATGGATGGACTCTTCTCTGTGAGTATTTCATCAGTGGAGTGTGTATTACTTTGTCTTGTTGAGTTGTGATGGATCTCACTCCTTTTTGAAGTTTGTTCAACTGTTAGTTAACCTGTGTGTTGAGTTATCTATTTGGATTTGTGTTTACTTTTGCTTGGGGATAAGCAAAGTCTTAAGTTTGGGAGAATTTGATAAATGTCTAATATGCATACCTTTATAGGTGTACATTGAGGTTGTTTATCTTTCTTTTAAGACTTGAGAGGTTGATTTGTCCTATGTTTTGTGTGTTTTATTGAGTCTTTAGGAATATTATCTTAATTGCTATTTTTAGGTTAGCTAATGATGTTTTGATATGTTTTTGTGTAGTTTGGATGCAAGAGATTTAAGTCCATTGAAGTCCAATTAGAAATTCAAGCTAGATTCCATATTTTGAAGATAGCGCTTAGCCCCAAAATTTTGGCGCTTAGCCTGAAGGAGCCAGAAGATTGACTGATGAGTGATTGCAGAAACGCATTTCAGCATATGTCACGCTTAGCGCGACCATGTATGGTGCATCAGCAAAGTCACTTAAATCACGCTTAGCGCGATTGATGCTGCGCTAAGCGCTGAATGCGTCTGAAAGCATTTCTAAAAGAGGATATTACGCATCTGAGGGGAATTTTTCAGTGAGTTTTGGACGTGACTAGGAAGGAAAACAGAAAGCTGGGAAAAAAGAAGAACAACCATGGATTTTTCATCATCTCTCATCTACATTTCTTTTCATTTTATTACCTTGATCATGTCTAGCTAATCATCCTCTTGTTGGGTTAGATGTATCTAATTTTGAATCTCTTATGTATTTGACTTGATCTTTCAATATAATTCTCTACTTCTCTATGAGTGATTAATTTCTATGCTTAATGCTTGTTATGATTTGATTATCCATGGCTTGATTCTTGATTTAGTAAACAATTGGAAAGTTGATGCTAGATCTAGATCTGAAATTAATCACCTAATATATCTTGAATCTAAGAATGGATCTTGATTTATTAGTAATCTTTTAATCCTTAATCTGAATGCAAATTCACTTCTTAAGTCACCTAAGGAATTAGGACTTAATTAGGGGATTTAGGCTCTTTTCATCTATGGAATTAGGATTTGAGTAAATAGAGGGTTGATTTTCATAATTGAAGTTAGACAGTGGTGACTACATACAATGCAGTTATTTGTGCCCTATCATTGTGCTAAAATGAATACTATATCCTTGTTTATAATGCATATTTGGAGGTTTTGTGCTTATATTTGATATATTCTGATTCTGAACCTTTCTTGTATGTTTTATAGCAAAACTGTGTTTAATTGTTATGAATTGAGTAGATTTATATATGTTACTGATTTGGTGTATTCTCTATGTTAGGAGGGGCTCCAAACAAGGTTAAATATGGAGCAATTGAGCTTAAAGAGGAAGAGAAGCCAAATCTGCCAATTCAAGGCAATGCATATAAATAAATTATTTCATGCAAAAGAGATTTTCAGCCAGCCCATACTTGGACCCGAGGCGAGAGGGCCGCGGCGCAGATGAGTGAGCGCCGCGACGTACGTAGACCGACCCTGTGGGCGCCGCGACGCGTGTGAGGGCCGCGGCGCTGAGGCGGCTGCTGAGCTTATAAATAGTTTTTCACGCGTAGTTCTCTTAGTTTTTGAGAGTTCTCCTGTTTTCTCTCTGTTTTTCTGAGTTTTGGCCATTTGGCCATCTCTCTCTTTTTAGGTTTTGTTAGTTTAGTTAGTTTAGGTTAGATAGTTAAGCTAGATCTTCATTGCTGGTGGATTGGAGCAAATGTTCAAAGGATTGAAGGAGGATTCAAGCTTCAGAGACAAATTCATGAGCTTCTTTCTCTCTTTTCCCTTTCTCTCTTCTCTTCCTTATCTTTTGTATAGCTAAGCTTTGTTTAGGAATATTTTGGATCCTTTTATTTATATTAATGATGTGTTTTTTTCTGAGTTTGTGTGGATGTTTGATTATGATTCAATCATTATCTGTGTTTAATGCTTGTTCTTGGTTGGCCTCAATTGCATGATCATAATATTGGCAAATGAACTAGACATAGGGATTTGTTAATATGGATATGGTGTGGTTGATACATGTTCGGCGAGTTCAATTGGCTTGGATGAGTTGATTCGTTAATAGGATAGAAATATACCTATTAGCCATGTATATGATTGTGTGAATTTTAATTAATCATAATTTATTATAATTTTAATTATAATTAATTATACTAATAGATCGTTCATGAGTGGAAGTTGTGTTAGCTCTCAAGGAAACTTAGTGAGTTGGGCAATTGAAATCAGGGTTGATTGACCTAAACATAGGCTTTTGACTAATGAAGATTCTCAAGCTAACCTAATCAATGCATTTGTGTTTATGAGGGGAATTACATGTTGTTGATAGATATAGGGGGTGAAGGAGGATTTCCTGAAACCTAACCGCTTTTAGGTTTATTGCTTTTGTAGATTAGGTCTAGTTTAGTTTATTATTTTCCTATTTTTATGTCCTTGTCTAGAATTGATTAAACTATTGGTTGGTATTTAGCTTTATATCGTAATATCCTTGTGGGAGCGAACTTTTACTCTGTATCTGTATTACTTGTGCGACCCGTGCACTTGCGGTTAGCAAAAAGGGCAACACGTTTGACCCTCAACAGAGAGTATATTGATTGTCATGCCATTTCATTTGGGAGAAAATTAGTGATTCTAACCCCAGCATCTCATCTTAATTAAATTCATTTTCATTTGTGCTCACCAAGTGTTTGAGAAAATTACAAAAAGACTTTATTCCTTTAAGTTTTGTTCCTTTAATTTCTGATCTTGTTAATTAATGTTTGAGCTTCCTTCTTTCCACAAATATTGTTTAGATAGTGATTAATTTGTTATGTGCTAATATTTGTCACAATCCTCGTTGGGAACGATAACTCACTCATCTCTTTATTACTTGTCACGACTTGGTATACTTGTCAAAATTACTAACAACAGTGCTGTGAATAACTTAGGTAAGAGAAAGAAGAAAAAAATTCAAATTTGTAGTAGTTGAGCTACAGCTTATGGGCTTATATATGGTCAATATCATTCATGCCCCTAATAAAGCTTGACCCAAAAACAAAAAATAAAAAACTTAATCATGACATTTTTTTTCTTTACTACGTGTGTGTTTGGTAGGGATTAAATTTTGCCTAATTTTTTTTTTTTGAGATAAAAGCTTTTTTCACTATTTTAGCATTATTTGGGTAAATTTAATTATAGTAAAAAAAAGTTTTTTACAGTGAATAAAAGCTTTTTTAATCTTAAGCTTGATTTTGGACATTATGTAAAAAGCTTTTAGATTTTTTTTTCAAAAGCATATTATGTTATGTTTTTATCAAAGTAACCGTACAACATGAAATATAATATAATATAAATAAATTATTTCATTTCATTTTTAGTAATTTAATACATAAAAGTGACTCTTTTTATATAATCCAAATCAAATAGATTATCATAAAATTCTTTTTCAATTAATATATCCAAACATAAAATTAATTTTATCATAATTAATTATAAAAAAAATCGATTACACAGTTAATCGATTATTAAAATAATTTTTTTCACAACTAATCTAAACATACCTGTAAAACAATATTTGGAAGAATGCATTTGCATGTTGATTATTGAAAATTGCATGTATAACGTATAATTTCTTTCTAATATTAGAGTTAATTTTGATCAAATGATGAAATTGGTTCTACATCCAAGAACAAGATTGATTTGCTACCAAAAGTTGCTTTCCAAAATTCGTGTTTCAGCAAATTACCCTCTCAAAATAATAATAATAATAATAATAATAATAATAATAATAATAATAATAATAATAATAATAGTATATCGTGTTCTGTTCCAAGAGTCTGTTTAATATCAGCTTATTTTCAGTGTATTTGGGTTTATTTACAGTAATAAACACTTATAATGTGTTTTGGTCATTTTTGTGACACAAAGTCTCTTTATGAATTCTTTAATCTCTAGATCGAATCCCACTAAAGTCACTTTGTTTCGATTTTAACGTGTCCTCTCTCTCTTCAATGATCTTGAATTTCTTTTGAAAAAATAAAAAAGAGAAGGGAAATTTTATGAAACCCCCACATAAGTTTGGGTTTCAAAATCCATGTAAGTGTCATTTTTATAAGAATTAATTTTACAAAATAATTCCAACAAAATAGAATTTGCAAGAGATCAATCTTCATATAATGGTAAACATGTCATGACACATCTTCTTAATTCTAACTGGGTTGTGAGCAGATCCAACCCAATTACGAGGTTCTTTTAACATAATGGGTATAAAATTTCATTGAGGTGTGATAGGCCCATATATTTGGACCTCCTGATCAACCAACTCTCTCATGTCAAAACAACTTTGGCACAATTAGAAATTCTTTTCGAAATTCTCTTTAAAGTGAATACTATGGTTCTGACATTATGATAAAAATAAAAATAGATAGATAAATATTAATAAATTTATATATATTTTTAAATAAATAAATATAAGAGGATTAGTTTTTATTTATACAAAAAGGTTATTTTATAAAAAAATTAATAAAATATAATTATGTACTAAGTTGATATAATTTTTTACTAAATAAATTACAATCATTTTTAAAATAAATCATGATCAATCATAAACTTAATTATAATTAATCACGTTAACATCTTCTATCAAACTCAAGTGCGTATAAAACCAACTTAAGTTTAAAAATCAAAGTACATAATTGGTTATGATGATAATTGAGTTTGAAGTATAGAATTTAGGATAAAGTTTAGAGTCTGAAATTCAAGATAAAGTCTGGAGTCTATAATTTAAAATCTAAGATTTGACCGAAAGTCTAGACACTTTGATATTAAATTAAAAATTCTCCTCAAGAAAATTCTCTTCAAAGTAGATATTATAACTCTAATACCATGATAGAAACAGAAACATGAAAACGAAGATAAATATTAATAAATTTATATATATTTCTGAGTAAATTAATACAAAAAGTCTAACCTCTATTTATATAAAAGATTGTTATATAAAAAAATAACATATAATTATATATTAATTTAATTTAATTTTATATTAAATAAATTATAATTATTTTAAAATCAATCATAATTTATTATAATTTCAATTATAATTAATTATACTCACTGCACGATCATCCTGCTCACCTTTGAGTAGCCTGAACAATAATACATCCTATAGGAGGCACCCTGGGTGGGCCCGTGTACATCCTCTGATTTGGACGCTACTAATATGATCTTCAACCTGTTTTAAGTTGAGTCTCACCACTGCCACCAAGGTATTTTGTATGATTGGTGAGTGAGACTGGTGATCCAATAATACTCTTGACATAGACAATTTTTTTTTTCTTTTGATACCATACCAGAATTTGGATTTTGGTCAGAATAGCTAATTTTTCATTTCGTTAGAGAGTTGGGGTAACGGTTAAAGAATTAACCCATGAACGAATTCTCTGGACTCAAATGGATTCTCTGGACATGAATGGTATTGAGCCTTGCTCACAGGACCATTCTAATACAACTCCACAGTAAATTTTCCGGCCGTGTAATTGGGCCTTGTACACTACACATTATTTACAACTTTGTTGACCCACTATTTACCAATCGCTGAACTAACGCAACACCTATTTCGGTTACATTCTATGAGTGAAAAGCTCAAGCTCCATCGCGTCCTGCTTCCAACGAGTTAGAAAAAAAAAAAAGGCAGAAGTTGCATGCCGTTTTTCTTTCTGTTTTTCTTTTTGGTGAAGTTGCATGTTGTTTTACCTGAATAAGATGAGGTTAAAATATTTAGACCTGTTTGACATGCTATATTAGACTTGATAGAATAAATTAATACAATATATTATGACCTTATTAATTATTTAATGTAAATATTGTATTATATAAGTTTATCCATCAAACTCCTCTTATACATCAAAATAATAGATAACTTAATCAAATCTTAAGGGATAAGATTAGGCCTGATTGAATTTTGATATATAAGCTATTATAAAAAATTTTTTATTATAATTTTAAACACTCTGATATTCCTAACTATTATGTATTTGACCTTATACTATCAGATCTTATACTATCAGAATTTATACTATCATACATAATACTATTAAGTCTTATCCTATCCTTCTTACTAAACAGCCCTTAATGTAAGGACATTAATATGGCTGCACGTTTGAATTAAATCAGATTTCACATAAAATGCTCACAGACAGTACATTGTAGTGAAGTCATTAAAATTATGTAAGTCTTCATTGCCAGAAATAAGTGAAAAACTAAGCAATTTGCAAGAAGTATACACTATGTCCCAGGCTGTAACAGATATGGAATTAAGGGAGTTCTGGTTGACCATTGACCAATGAAAATAAGTTAATTAAGATTAATGATGAGTGTAAAATACATTCATATTTTGAGTTTATTTATTAGAATTTTTAATTAATTTTTGTTTAAATTTCATTTATTTTTAAATGTTTATCTCTTCACTTAATTATATTTGAATTTTAGAGATAAATTATGAGATTTTGTGTAAAAATAATAAATTCTTGAAGATAAATAAGTAAACTATTCTTATCCTATTTTTAGATACTAATTAGAGTTCTAATTGGATGCAAAAATTAAAATAAGGATTGAATTGAAGATTTGATAAAGATTCTCAAAAATAGTATATTTGAAGGAAAATTTAGATTTTCGTAACATATCTTGATCATTCCTCGATAATTTGGCCATATCTTGGGTTACAAAGATCAAATCGTCCCATTGTTTGTAGCGTTAGAAAGTTGACAAAAAATCTTATAACTTCTTTGTTGAGCTTAAGGGTAAATTCAACCATATGGAGGACAAGAAAATTCATGCAAGTTAAATATAAAAAGATGTCAGCTTTTTCATAAAAGGGGAAAATTGAGTTTTGCAAAGGATCTCTCTTTTAGTTCAGAAAATACACAAAAAATAGAGTTTTGGAGACTCAAAGGCAGCAAGGAGACGAGCCTTAGGAGAAGAGGAGGAGCCGTCATGGAGCATTTATGGAGTTGGAGATCGAATCATCATTGAAGGTATTTTGGATTCTTCTCTACGATTTTATCATAATGAATTCTCTTTCATCTTTGTATCTCTTCTTATCTTTTGTCATGAGTAACTAAATTCGTGTATTTCTAGGATAAAGATGTAACTTGATTCAAATGACATGTATTAAGATTAAATTTTTAATTGATTTCTTTTCTATTTAATTTGAGTGTTTATTATGGTTCTTAATGCTTTTATGAATTAGGCATCGTTCATAAATTGATCTTGTGAGTTGTAAGTAGAATTGGAAAGTTTGCATATGACTTAAACCATAAATAATAAGTGTCATAGTCTATAATCATCCAGGATTGTGGTAATTTTCATGAGAATCCATAGAGTAAAGATCAAACCTTTAAGAGTTAGAGTTAGAGTTTATATTAAGGAATTAGCTAGACTTTGATAATTAAAGAGAATTAACTCGTCCATGACTTGAATTTTAATTAATTAAGGAATTATATCTTTAGTGTATTTTGCATTCATGTGCTTTGTTCTTTTTTTAATCTCTTAATTTTGAGTGCTCTTGAGTATTTTTTTATCTTTTATAATTTTGTGTCTTTAATTATTTTAAATTACCCTTAATTATTAGTTAATATTAAAAAAATGATACTTGATAAACTAATTCATTGTGAAAATAATATTCTACCTATTCTTTATTACTTATTCAATTGGTGCACTTATGTTAACATCGCTAAATTAATGTAATGATGTGATAGAGGCGACCAATTAACTCTTAGGAAAAGAAGTGAATGTCCAATTTCAAGTCTCAAGTTAATAAGATGACAGACAAATGCATCATGAAGTGGGAAGTAAATGGGATTACACACAGAGTCAGCCAGAGAGAGATAATCACCACTAGTTTACAGGGCAGACAGAAAGGAAACAATATAAAGACATGGCTTTGCAGACAAAAAGATTGGAAAAGTTCATTTAGAATTTGCTGTATATCCAGCTAGAAGAATGTTATAAATGGGGATTTGAAAGATGATGACTTTATTAAATAGGCCAAGCATAGGAATGGTAAGAGTATCAAGATGCAGAAAACCAATAAAAGAGAACAACACAAGGTCAAATTCTAATTACCAATGCAGCAAATACAGTAGAAGGGCGCAACAGATGGGGTGGAGGGAAATTTAAGCAGCAAATGCAGAATGAGGTGTGAATTGCTAAAATTATCAGTAGCGGGTATATATTTTTTCTTGTTAGAAAAATAAAATTCACATCGATGTGTCAAACATGTAATAACAAAATTTTAATTGGATATTCAATAATTAAATCATTAAATATTACAAGTATTTATTAAAAAAAATCATAATATAATAATAATTTTTTTCTTTAAAAGAAGTTTATGATCTAGTGTGGAGAGGAGATGGTAAGTTAAATTGTAAGTAAAACAGCCTAATTGATTCGATCATGAGATCAAGCAGTCTCTAAGAAGACTTGGTACTATTTCAACTAATCAATCATCTTTTTTAACAAGAATTAAATGATTCATTTCAATTACCGAATTCTAGTTTAATTATTAATATTGGAATAAGATAAAAATTTAATCTTTGGTTCCTCAAATACGATTTACTAATATTAGAGATGTTAAGGGTACAACCCATTGTGATGGTTAATGAATTTTAAGTTTAAACACTCGTGGAACAACCCGCTACCCATTAATCTTTGGTTCCTCAAATACGATTTACTAATATTAGAGATGTTAAAAGTACAACCCATTGTGATGGTTAATGAATTTTAAGTTTAAACACTCGTCGAACAACCCGCTACCCATACTAAAGAAGCAAGGTAGGAATCAATAAGATTATGGACTATATATGGGAACATTGCAGGCGAGGGAGAGTTGCAATCGTAATTTGTTAGCCCATTACCTTCTCCTTCTAATGTCAATTAGGAAATTCTTCGATTTTGGCCACAATTTAGCATCTATGACTTCTATAGACTAGAATCCAAACTACAAAATGATGACACAAACGTTTCCAACAACCAAATCCTAAAGACAAAAAACTTTAAATTACTTCAAACCAACTCAACCACATGATCGCTCCTTCTCTTACACTTACACTTAGCACCAAGTCTTAGTCGATAATAGGTTTTGGTTGGTGAATTTGACACTGAATTTTCTTATTTTATTTTTTTCGCTGGGGGGAGTGGTAGTGTTCGTTTCTGTGCAAGCTAGGGTGGGCTGGGAGTTCCTTGAATCATTGAAAGCGATAGAGATAGAAAATGACTCTGAAAACCAATGAACTTAATCAGCAATAAAAATCACTAGATATTGGAATATACACAGTTTCGTTATAAATCGCTGTTGTTGGATCCCTTCTCTCAGTCTTTGTCCCCACTCCCCACTGTTCCTTCATTCATCAATAAATCTGTGTATTGGATTCTTAATTTCTCGTGGTTGAGTATTTTAAATTTTTTATAACGTGACGACCTTTTTACTTCCGTAAATAATTCATTTATGGTTTATAGAAAATACTAACAAAACTGTATACTTTTTTATGTGTAAAGTTACGTTTATAATTGTTGTGTTAGTAACTTAATTAATAAGAATTAAAGATATAAAAAAAATAACAGAATTCAATCTTTACAAATACTTTCTATTCCACCTTACCATCTCCTATCCCCATAGACCTTAAACAGAAAAGTTACATTTTTTATAATAATGCCATTGAAATTAACTCAGTTTACAGGAGAAATTAAATATGACTCATTATACTAAAATAAGGGCCAATGAGACTTAACCCGTTGCTGCTTGTATGTAAGGGGAGACAAATTCCATTCCCATCTACTGTCACTTCCCCTTCCCTTTCCTCTTCCCCCTCCCCTCTCCAACGACGTCTTTTGTGGGACATCCTTAGGCCTCACCCTTTCCTAAGCCTATGGGGCTTAGTGCCCAAAAAAAAACTAAAACAAGTTTAAAAAACTAATAAGCAGCTGGTCTTCAGGCTTACGCTGTCTTCTGGGACATAATTTGTCATCAACAGGCCGCCAATATTGAGGTGCTTGAACTTTGTCATCTTCTAGAGTTCCCATTTTTCAACATGCACGAGGACTAACTGCAGGAGCCATTTTGGCTATTTTATAAGGCGAGAAAAACTGATTAAAATAAACTTACTTGGACTTATCGTATTAAAATAAACTTATCGTAATTCCATCTATGAAGTGCACAGAACTTGTTCTCTCTCAATTTTACCTAATATGTTTTAAATTTTCTTATAATTTAAAAACGCAAAAGCATTGTGAAACTTTGAAGGCTGATTTTTGAAGGTCGTAACTATTTTGAGTACCATTCATATGTCTCAATTTCTTGTGATTATAAGCTGAAACAATTTATGCTTTATGATGAAGACATTACAGAAAATGAGGCGCATCGTCCATCATTATTCCCTGAACAAGAGAAAGCTGGACTTTGTTTTGGAATTATTTTATTGTATGTGTCTTTACTATGAACATTATTATGAAGAATATTTCAATAATATAACCGGTTCAAAGCACAACAATCCAAACAGGTAGGAGTGCTTACAGACATGGAGGCTTGCTGTGGTGGGGATATCATAGCAGTTGGTGGCTGTAAAGCCTATAACCAAGGGGACCACACCAGACACAAATACTCTAGGTGCAAGTTGCCTGCATTGTAAGCTTCTTGCTTGCCTTGAGATGGAAACAGAAAACAGATATTAGTTAATGAATAACTCAACGTTTAAGGGTATCATTGTTTCATTGCTCCTATATAATGTAATGGACAAAGATCTTTCTATTGTTTGAACTAATATTTAAAAAATTGAATTAGAAATTGATCTAACATGGTCTTTGGTTCATAATTGAGTTAAATAAAAAAATATTTAAACTAAAAACATGATTGATTTATAATCTAATTGATTCAACCATTCGATTCTATCCCATTTTTAAAAGATTAATTTCAAAAATTTGTGTGGCTAGGGACGGGGTCCCCAAATTCCAAACTTTGAATAAACAAGAGTATAGATTAAAATATCTCGTAAATTAAATTATAATAACTGTAAAGCTCAGTTTTGTTTGTATGTTAAAGACTATTTCTAGCCTGAAACTCATGTGCATTGGAAGTGGAAAAAAATATTATGCCATAGTTGAAAAACAGCCTCATTCTGACACCAGCTCAAAATTCTTTTATCGTACTCTATTGACTTGGCCTTTTATTTTCTTTCTTCATATTTTATACTTACTGCAAATTTGCTTGAATCCAGCAAGAATTAGAATAATCAACTTTGGAAGTATAATACATAAAGCCAGAGATTCTATATTTCATAATATGATATAGAAGGTGCACTTGCATCGAACCTACCGACCCATACCAGTGCAAATTATACTTATATTTATAATTATATCAGAGCAAAAATTTCGTTATAATTATTCGTTTTATTCACATAGATAATTTTTTTTTAAAAAAAAAGTCATTTTACTAAGTTGCAGTAATATGGTCATATATGTAATTGTACCGAAACATGCTATTTGATAAAGAATGTTTTAGTATGCACCAAATGTATTTATTAGTACAGAAATATTAATTGATATACAATTTTTTTTGGGTATCTTCTAAAAAAACTATTTATGTTTGTAAATAAGGATATGATTGTTTAACTTTCACATTTCAATCGAAACCTCCTAATTTTTATAAAAAACGCTTTGGCTGTAATAAAATACTTTTTATTGATGGTGATTTTCATATATTTCCCGCTTTGGATTATACTTACTGAAATTAACCACTTATTCCTAACGTTATTAAATTTAATTTTCCGTTTTTCAACTTCCGCTGGAATACATTAACCACTTTTCAAATATAACCATTTAATTTCTCGCTTCTCATTTTTTTCACGAAAACTAATATTGATTAACCACTTATTATAACTATTAACCATTTACTGAATTATTGAGAATTTTCTTGGATTAATATAATCCATTAACTTTATTCCTAACGATTATTTTCATTATTAGTTTTATATAAGTAAACCGGATTAAATACTTATTTAAAGTATTAACCAAAAATTTAAATACCGATTAATGCTATTCTTAACGATTTGTTTGGAATGAATAAAAATTATTTGAGTATAGAAATATTAATTGATTTACAATTTTTTTGGTATTTCAAAAAACTATTTATGTTTGTAAATAAGGATATGATTGTTTAACTTTCAAATTTCAATTGAAACCTCCTAATTTTTATTGATGGTGATTCATATAATATGAACTATAGCTGGAATTAACTTTTCAAAAAGACAATTTTTTTATTAACTTTTTTGTTATTAACTTTTGAAAAGACGATTACACTTTAGATTAGTGGTGGTTATAAAAAAAAATACTATGGTTGTATTTGGAATGAATAAAAATAAAAAATTTGATTTGATTTGATTTGATTTGATTTAAAAAAATTAAATTTTATGTTTGAAATTTTTAAAAAATAGATTTAAATTAATTTAGAAATCAAATTTTATATTTAGAATTCATTAAAATGAGAATTGATTTAATTTGATTTTATTATTTTATATGTTAACCCTTATGAGATGTGATTAGAAGTAGTTATTAAGATAAAATAGTTTATTTATTTCAAATCAAATTAAATCTTAACAAATTCTATCAAATTTGATAGAATTTTAAAACAAAAGAAATAAAATTCATAAATTTTAAAAATCAAATTATTTCTTATTTTTTAATATTTTAAATATAAAATTTAATTAAATTTGATTTACAATTCAAATCGTTTATCATTTTTTTACATTTCAAACACATTCTATGATTTTTGTCTCCATTTGGCAATCACCTTACCAAATCCTTGTTGGTATCTAGAGTACAACTTACTTACTACTACAATTACTATAACCAATCCTTGTTGGTATATAATGGTATAAATTACACATATATTGTAAATTACAAAATTATATGCATTTGAGATAAGTTTTTTCTTTTTAAAAAAAAAAGAGCAAATGATATATCGACATAGGTCTTCTAAAGTGAGTCTATCTCTAAAACAAAATAGTAATTATGCATCTATCCCTAATTTAATAAAATGTATTGTAATCACAACTTACTAAATAATCTATCGATGGATACACTATTACTTGTTCACTTTAAAAACAAATTGACTTTAAAGAAGTTTTCTCTATAGACACTCGAGTGTATAAAAATACAAGACCTTTAACCTTATGATTGAAATAACGAATTTATCAATTGGTAATATAATTTTGAAATAATATTTAATTAATGATTATTCAAAGTAATTTTACTTATGTACCCAAAAAAGTAATTTTAATTTAATTTATTGTTAATATAAACAAAATATATATTATTAGTATATCATATTATGTCTTTTTTATTATAAATGATCAACTTCCATTGTTATAATGATTCAAATTTTTTTATCTATAATATAATTAATCACTTTTTGATTAATTCATGAGTTCTTCACAATTAATATAATTTTGTTTTGATCATTATTTATAATTTTTTGATAATTTACTATGTACTAGTATTTAATATGTGGCTTGAATATTTGGTTTTCAAATTTAATATTTGATATTTTCTTATGTATTATAACTTTAGATACTGTGCACAATCAATGACCTAAGAATGAGGTATTGAATCTAAATTCTCCTTACATTTATGCTTGCATGATCAAGGTTACTGGTATGGGAGTGACAACAGTACTCTTACGTTAATGAGAGGGAAGCTATCTACCTATTATCAAGTGGAGTTTAGGCTTTCAGGGTTATCTTGCTTTGTATATACAAGAAACAGGGGTTTTTGGGAAATAAGTTAGTAACTTGTGTTTTCAAACTTTAAAACTTGCATTAGCATTGCATATTCACCCTATTAGGACTTTGTTTGAACATAATTATACCTCATAACATAAAGCATTGCATGGTTGACAATTGTATGAGCAGTTGTCATTGCTTGACTGGTTGATTGATTGGTTGTTTGTTCGATAGTATTTTATGATTGTATTGATGATTCTTTAATGTTATTGATTTTTTGGATATTCTATTATATAGAGTGTAATTATGTATTCAATTGATATATTTGTTGTAAATCATTAACTGCTAGTCTTGGTATATCAAGATCCTGCAAATCCAGCTCCGGAAATATATGGTTTCCTTTGGACTAAAAGGGAAACAAATGGTGCAGCTCAAATGATGATGCATTTGAGAATTTACTTTTCCACTTCTCCGTTTCAATTCCAGGCAAGTCTATTATCTCCCTCCGTCTATCTTGTCTGTGATTCATTTATGAAATTCCTTAGCTTTTCTTCATTTTCCCCACTGTATATGCCTTCCTAACTATTGAATTTCCATTATTTCTGGCAGATTCAATTATTTGCCTTTTAATTAAGTTTCATTTTTTTTTTTAATTTTCTTCTTATCTGTTAGTGAGGTGGGATTGCTACTAGTACTGGCGGTGAGGAGAAGTGGGTGGAAGAGTCTCAAGCTCTACATCAAAAAAGGATATTCTAAAATTAATAGTAATATTATCTATCACGTTGAAGAATAACAGACAACTAAAAATAGATTAATATTGCCAAGTTATTAATGAGTTGTGAGCAACTTCAAGAAGGGGAGGCGATTGCTTTGACTATGTCTTCTGCAACAGTTTTATTGAATTGTTAAATTATTTTTTGAAATCAGATCATTCATAAAATCAATATTAATTGTTTCCTGTGATTTAGTGTGAAAAGAAACAATTCCTAATTTTTTTAGACATACCTACTTATAACAGGACACTAGTTATTTGTAAGAAACATAATTATTTGGCAAACTTATAACATGACACAAATTGATTACAAGAAACATAATTGTCTGATATCTTATTTCAGAAAATAAAGTGAAACCTAGATTCACTAGTAATATTGTAATAGCAATACATTATGCTTCAGTAACACTACTAATTTGTGGGCTCTTGGTCAGTGGACTTAAAAACTCAAAGTCTTTTTGAAGGATGCACCAAAACAACCTGCAAATTAAATAAATTATAGTTACAAAAGTAAATAATTAAGCTGTATGTTGAAGTTTGAATATTATACAAGCAATGATATCTATGATGTGCGTGCAGAAAAATCTCAAAGGTTCTTCGTTTTTTTTAATAGTGACACTCTGATCTCTTCTGATTCAATTCATTTTGCAAGTTGATCCAAATAATACTTTGAATAATATGTGTGTGTGACAATTCAAGTTATTATTTTTCCCTAAACTATTTAATTACTTTATTAATTACTAATAGTTCTTTATATACATATGAGTATTAAATATTAATTTTTGTATAGGATGAACTTGAATACCTTGTAGGCATTCCCTAAGTCCTTAACTTGAGTGAGTTTATTAGCGTTTTTAATTTTTTATTGATACTTTTCATAATAACTCATAATTTTAATTTTTAAATATTTTATTTTAATTAAAATTAATCTCTAATTAAGTATATTAATATTTATTTATTCATACTTTACAATATTAATTATTTATATTTTACTTATGTACTTAAAATCTTGCTATTTTTTATCATTTATATTATTCAAATAGCCTTTTATCTATTTGCTAGTTAGCTTGCAAACCACACATTTAAATTTTAATAAAGTACTTATTGTATTTTCTCTTTATCAGAAACACGATATAGCTAGAATTATTTGATGACCTTATGTTTTTAGATTTAGGTAATTTAATTATATTAAGACGTATGTTGTACTATGAGTTATGGACTTTTGCATAATTGCATTATATTTAGATTTTTTTTTTTCAAAATTGTCATACTTTGAAAGAAAAGGAGCACACTTACTTTCGTTATTGGCCAATTAGTCAAAACCCGCTGATATTTCCTAATGAAAATGATTAAATACATATTGCAAATGCTAAGAGTGCCCAAGGGGGAAAAAGGCTATGAGAATTTTGAGTAACCATTTGCAATTGGTTGCAACATGAAAAAAACAATAATAAAGAAGACAAGAAAAGACGGCACCATAAGAAAGGAATAAAGAGTCAGAGAAAGAATAAAGAAATGAAGAGTTTTGGCTAAAAAAAGGTAAGAGTAATTAAGTTTAATCAGGAGTGTGAATAATAAATAATATAATTAAGACTAAATTTGAATATAAATTCTTTAGGTGAAGATAATTTAAGAAGAAATTATTTAAGTAAAGATATTTTAAGAAATTACAATTATAAGTTATTAAGAGAAGTTTAGATAAACAATTATGCCAATTCCCTCACCCCTCTTATTAGTATGTATCACGTGGACTATTAAATGATGTAAAATCATAAGCATTTTATATATAAAGTTAAAAGTATCGTAATAATTGTTCTAACAGTAATAAACACATGAATAATATATAATGCAAAAATTCTTTATGAGAATAGAATGTGTTAATTAAAACAATTAACTGTAAAGAATAAAACATATTAGATAGCAAATGAAAAATCATATAGTATTATGTAACTCAATTGAAACTGAGAAGTTTTTACTTACCTAAGTGGCAACTTGTTAGATCTCAACAGGAGGAGTTCATCTTTGTGACCACCATGACATAAAGTCGATCTCTCAAGTCATAAGTAAGTCTGAAGTAAGCATGTCTCCATTTTCTGTTGAAGAAAATGGCAGCACAAACTCCCCAAAAGCTTGTGGCAAATCCAACTCCCAGGCCTATATAGAAGCATGATAAAAATTCAGATTCATCCTCATCTTCATCTATAACATTTTGGTCTTTAGATTTACCATCCTCTGAGCAGTTTTTTGAAAGCGGAGGTCCACAAAGATCGGGATTGCCAACGTAGCTAAGAGCACTAAACCCTTGAAGTTGAGTCCCTAATGGAATTTTGCCTGTGAAATTGTTGAATGACAGGTTCAAGTAACTAAGAAAAGACAAATTGGACATGCTCTGAGGAATTTCACCCGAAAGTTGATTTTTTGAAAAATCAAGGGACTCCAACTGTCTCATATTGCCAATCTCTTTTGGTATCCTTCCCATTAATTGATTGTGGGACAAGTTCAAGGAATGCAATCCACTGAAGCTAAACATTTGTGGAGGTATTGTTCCTGTCAGATCATTACTTGAAAGGTCAACAAGACGCATAAACTTCAGGTTTTCTCGATAGTTTGATCCTTGACCTTTTATAAGCAGTATAAGACTGTCTTCGATGACGTAACTTTCATTATCAAAATCATATAGAAATCTATTCTCACTAAATGAAGCATTATTGAAAACCAAGGCTGTAATATTATTTAGGCAGTTGGGTATATGTCCTGAGATTCTGTTATCTCCAAAATCCAAAATAGTGAGGGAAGTCATTTGGCATATCTGTGGTGGAATATTACCACTAAATTGATTGGACCTTAATTGGAGAACCTTTGCACTATGAGCTATCCAATTTGGTATATTTCCTGAAAAGTTATTTTCACGAACATTAAGGATCGACAGGGAGTGACAATTTTGCAGTGAGAGAGGTATGTCTCCAGATAACCTATTCTCATGCAGATGCAGCGATGTAAGATTTGACAACAAGCCCATTGATGGGGGTATCTTGCCTGTTAGATTATTGCTTCCCAGGTTAATATGAACCAACGATTTCCAATTCATCCAACAGTCTGTAAGCCCTCCGGATAAATGATTATTAGACATGTCCAAGTACATCAAATTGCTTTTCCCACTCATCTTATGACATAAAAGAGGAGAAATGGACCCTGATAAAGAGTTGTTTGCTATTCTGAAAACGACCACATTTGATGATATTCGAGGAAGGCCACCTCTAAAATTATTTGACAACAGTCTTGTGAATGTAGAGTTTAGCAACACGTTGGACAAGTCCCCATCGATCGAGTTGTCTTGTAAATGGAGCATTTTCATTCCAGATACAAAGTCCCAAAACTTGTCTAGAGCCTCGGATGAAAATTTCGAGTTCTTGATAGCTAGAGCCCTAAGAGATCTTTGTGTATATAGCCATGCAGGAAGTTTAGGACCAACAGGTCCAAAAACTAAACCAGTAAGTTGAAAAGGAGGATCCCAGTGGGAATCAAAATCAAAGATAATGCCTGGTGATTCCATGAACAACCACTTTAAATTTGACAGTTTGTCAAAATGTCTCTCAGAAACAACCCCTGTCAAGAGATTTGAATTGACATCCAAGTGAATTAAGGATGATAGATTACCTAAATTTGGGGGAATAGGTCCAGAAAATAAGTTGTCATAAAGATTAAGATCTTGTAGATGTTCTAGTTTGCCTAACCAATCTGGAATTGGCCCATTGAAGTGATTATTAACCAAATTCAAGTCTTGCAAATTTTGGAGATTAGGCAATGTCTTAGGCAGTTGGCCTCTTAAAAAATTATGGAGAAGGTGAATATCAAAGATATCACAAGTGAGATTGAATAACCAATTAGGCAACTCTGAGTCAAAAGTATTACCGCTAAGATGAAGAACTTCAAGTGCAGTGAAATTAGCATACTGAAGAGAGGGACTAATGTTTTCAAGTTGACAAAACTCCAAGAACAACTCTGAAAGTGATGGAAGCATAATCACTAACTGAAGCCAGTTAGTTTCCTTGTGAAGATCAATGTCACTGAGGTCGATATATTTCAAGGAGGAAATGCGAGAAAGCCACTGAAGATTATGAATGAGAAGATTTTCATTACCTGATAAATCAAGGTAATGAAGAGCTGAAGAGTTTCCACACGAACGAGGAGGAGAAGTTACTGATAGGTTATGGCAATGCAAACTACGCTCAGAATTGGATTGGAGAGCTAAGAAATCATTATTGCTCAAATCCAAGTGATTTAAAAATTCCAATTGTAGCAAAGATAAGTGGATATCACCTGTGAGGCAGTGGGATTTATCCACTTTGTCTGTGTAAGCAGAGAGACTTGTAAAACAATGGAGACTGAGCTCTGTGACTCTACTTGTCAGATTGTCACACTTCACTCCTGTCCATTGACAACAATCTGGTTGAGTGGACCATGTAGACAGGAGGCCTGATGGATCTATGACTCCTTGTTTGAAGTTTAACAAAATCTGTTTGTCTTTCTCGTTGCAGCGGATCTTCATACTACACGTGACAGAGTTGAACATGGTTACGCACAGTAACCATACAAAAATAATTGCATATCGGGAGGGAGAGGTATCCATGATCACGCATGAAATGAAGGGACTATGGATGGCTTGGAGGGAGAGGTATATTTGGCATGTCGTTCCTCTATCGTGAAAGTATGTATTAATAGAAAATATGATAACGTAGTTGAGGATCGTAGGAGAAAAAAAAAAAAAGACGGATTCAAATATGATAATATTGTGGAAGGTCTATGCGTCAATGACCTTAATTTCCCATTTCATACGTCTAAACGTCGGATTCAAAAATGATAACATTGTCAAAGTCTATGGGTCAATGATCTTAATTTCTCATTTCATACGTTTACACGACGGATTTAAATCTCTTTTCTATTTTCCTTTCTATTTTTTTACACGTTTCATTTATAACTATACATATCGCTAGATTGAAAAATAAAATATTATTAAATTAAATATAAATTATTATAAAATTATCGAAAATAATAATCTGAGAATAAGTTATAATTTCTCATCTCCAATCCTATCTCATTGGTTAAATTTTGCCAAGTAGAAAAAAAAATATCATATCATATATTTTGAAATCAGCTAAACTACTTAACGTCGTTATCTTATCCCTGCTCCTTGATGTATATATATATAGAAGATCACGAGCAAATGCCAAGAATGATCCCTCAAAATCAGTCCATGGTGCATAACTTTGTAATTGATACTCAATAAAGATTTTAGATGTTGCCCCACATAAAAATTGTCCAAACAATTTTTTGAAAAGTTATTTAAAATAATAAATAAAGTAGGGTAAAAAAGTTCAGTTTCAATGACGAACACAACAAAGTATTACAAGCAAGCCAAACAAACATCAAGTTGTATTGCCGTGAATGACTTAGATAAGAGAAAGAAAAAAGAAAATTCAAATTTGTTGTACTTGAGCTACATCTTAGGAGCTCATATGTGGCCAATATCATTCACACCCCAAACAAAGCTTGACCCAAAAAAAAAACGAAAAACTTGAACATGACATTTTTTTTTCTTTATTACGTGTGTGTTTGGTAGGGATTAAATTTTGGCTAAACAAAATTCTTTGGGATAAAAACTTTTTCCACTGTTTTCGCATTGTTTGGGTAAAATTGATTATAGTAAAAAAAAAAGTTTGTTGCACCAAAGAAAAGCTTTTTTAATCTTAAGCTTGATTTCGGACATTATGTAAAAAACTTTTAGATTTTTGTTTTCAAAAATGGATTATGTTATGTTTTTATCAAAGTAACCTTAAAACATCAAATATAATATAATATAATATAAATTATTCAATATCATTTTTAGTAATTTAAGACATAAAATTGACTCTTTATACAATCCAAACAAAAGAACTTATCTTAAAATCATTTTTCAGTTAATATATCCAAATATAAAATTGATTTTATCATAATTGATTAAAAAGAAAATCAATTACGCAGTTAATTGATTATTAAAATATTTTTTTTTCACAGCTAAGTCGTTCCTCTATACTAAAAGTGTGTATTAATAGAAAAATATGATAACATAGTTGTGAATTGTAGGAGAAAAAAAAAGATGAATTCAAATATGATAACATTGTCAAAGGTCTACGCGTCAATGATCTTAATTTCCCATTTCATACGTCTAAATAATGGATTCAAATCTCCTTTCTATTTTCCTTTCTTTTTTTTTACACTTGTTATTTATAGCTATACATATCGTTAGATTGAAAAATAAATATAATTAACTTAAATATCAATTATTATAAAATTATCCAAAATAATACTCTGAGAGTAAGTTAAAATTTCTCATCTCCAATCCTATCTTACCGGTAAAATTTTGCCAAGTAGAAAAAAAATCATGTCATATATTTTGAAATCAGTTAAACTACTTCATGTCGTTATCTCGTTCCTCCTTGCTGCATATATATATATATATATATATATATATATAAGAGAGAGAGAGAGAGAGAAGATCATGAGCAAATACAAAGAATAATCCACCAAAGATCAGTCTTTATGCATGACTTTGTAATTGATACTCACTAAAGATTTTAGATGTTGCCCTATATAGAAATTGTCCAAACAATTTTTTGAAAAGTTATTTTAAATAATAAATGAATTAGGGTAAAAAAGTTCAATTTAAGTGACAAACACGACAAAGTATTAAGAGCAAGCCAAACAAACGTCAAGTTGCAGTGCAGTGAATGACTTAGGAAAGAGAAAGGATAAAAAAAATTCAAAGTTGTAGTAGTTGAGCTACAACTTATGGGCTCATTTATGGCCAATATCATTCACACCACAAATAAAGCTTGACCCAAAAAAAAAAAAACAACTTGATGATGACATTTTTTTCTTTACTACGTGTGTATTTGGTAGGGATTAAATTTTGGCTATTTTTTTTTGGATAAAAGCTTTTTCCAATGTTTTAGCATTTTTTGGTTAAATTGATTATAAAAAAAAAAAGATTTTTACACCAAAGAAAAGTTTTTTAATCTTAAGCTTCATTTCAGACAATATGTAGAAAAGCTTTTAGATTATTTTTTTTTAAAAAGTGAATTATGTTATGTTTTCATCAAAGCAACCCTAAAACATCAAATATAATATAATATAATATAATATAATATAAATCATCTCATATCATTTTTAGTAATTTAATACATAAAAGTGACTCTTTTTATACAATCTAAACTAAATAGATTATTATAAAATTATTTTTCAGTTAATATATCTAAATATAAAATTGATTTTATTACAATTAATTATGACAAAAATCGATTACACATTTTATTGATTATTGAAATTTTTTTTTACAGCTAAGTCATTCCTCTATAATGAAAGTGTGTATTAATATAAAAATATGATAACATAGTTGTGAATCGTAGGAGAAAAAAAAAAGATAAATTCAAAAATGATAACATTGTCAAACGTCTATGCGTCAATGATCTTAATTTTCCATTTCATACGTCTAAATGACAGATTCGAATCTCCTTTCTATTTTCCTTTCTATTTTTTTATATGTGTCATTTATACCTACGCATATCATTAGATTGAAAAATAATTTCTCATCACCAATCCTATCTCACTGGTTAAATTTTGCCAAGTAGAAAAAAAATATCATGTTATATATTTTGAAATCAGGCAAACTACTTAACGTCGTTATCACATCCCTCCTTCAAGCATATATATAGAGAAGATCACTAGCAAATACGAGGAAATGATCCACCAAAGATCAGTCCTTGGTGCATATAACTTTGTAATTGATACTCACTAAAGATTTCAGATGTTGTCGTATATAAAAAATGTCCAAACAATTTTTTGAAAAATTATTTTAAATAATAAATAAATTAGGATAAAAATGTTCAGTTTTAGGGACAAAGTACTACAAGCAAGCCAGACAAACGTCAAGTTGCAATATAGTGAATGACTTAGGTAAGAGAAAGAAGAAAGAAAATTCAAATTTGTAGTAATTGAGCTACAGCTTATGGGCTCAGATATGGCCAATATCATTCAAACCCCAAACAAAGCATGACAAAAACAAAAACAAAAACATAAAACATGATCCTGACATTATTTTTAATTTACTATGTGTGTGTATGGTAGGGATTAAATTTTGGCTATTTTTTTCTTTTGGATAAAAGCTTTTTCAACTGTTTTTACATTGTTTGAGTAAAATTGATTATAATAAAAACATTTTTTACAGCGAAGAAAAGCTTTTTAATCTTAAGCTTGATGTTGGAAATTATATAAAAAAAGCTTTTAGATATTTTTTTCAAAAGCAGATTATGTTATGTTTTTACCAAAGTAACCCTAAAACATCAAATATAATACAAAATAAACAAATTATTTCATTTCATATTTTGTAATTTAATACATAAAAGATACTCATTTTATACAATCTAAACCAAACAGATTATCGTAAAATCACTTTTTAGTTAACATATCCAAATATAAAACTGATTTTATCATAATTGATTATGAAGAAAATCGATTACATAGTTAATTGATTATTGCAATAATTTTTTCCACTGCTAAGTCATTCCTGTATGGTGAAAGTTTGTATTAATAGAAAAATATGATAACATAGTTGTGCATCGTAGGAGAGAAAAAACAAAAGACGGATTCAATTATGATAACATTGTCAAAGGTCTACACACCAATGATCTTAATTTCCCATTTCATACGTCTAAGTGACGGATACAAATCTCCTATCTATTTAGCTTTCTATTTTTTTACGCGTGTCATTTATAACTATACATATCGTTAGATTGAAAAATAAAGTATTATTAAACTAAATATCAATTATTATAAAATTATCCAAAATAATACTCTACGAGTAAGTTATAATTTCTCGTCTCCAATCCTAACTCACCGGTTAAATTTTGCCAAGTAGAAAAAAAATATCATGCCATATATTTTGAAATCAGTCAAACTACTTAACGTCGTTATCTCGTCCCTCCTTTGTGTGTGTGTGTGTAGAAGATAACGAGCAAATACCATGAATGATCCACCAAGTAGAAGATAACAAGCAAATACCATGAATGATCCACCAAATATCAGTCCTTGGTGCATAACTTTGTAATTAATACTCACTAAAGATTTCAAATGTTGTCGTATACAAAAATTGTCCAAACAATTTTTTGAAAAATTATTTTAAATAATAAATAAATTAGGGTAAAAACGTTCAATTTTAGTGACAAACATGACAAATTCTTAAGAGCAAACCAAACAAACGTCAAGTTGCAGTGTAGTGAATGACTTAGGTAAGAGAAAGGAGAAAGAAAATTCAAAGTTGGAGCAGTTGAGTGACAACTTATGGGCTCATATATGGCCAATATCATTCACACCACAAACAAAGCTTGACCCAAAAAAAAAAAACTTGATCATGACATTTTTTTTCTTTACTACATATGTGTTTGGTAGGGATTAAATTTTGGCTAATTTTTTTTTTGGATAAAAGCTTTTTCAACTGTTTTAGCATTGTTTGAGTAGAATTGATTATAGTAAAAATGTTTTTTACAACGAACAAAAGCCTTTTTAATCTTAAGCTTGAATTTGGAAATTATGTAAAAAAGCCTTTAGATTTTTTTTTTTCAAAAGCGGATTATGTTATGTTTTTATCAAAATAACCCTAAAACATCTAATATAATACAATATAAACAAATTATTTTGTTTCATATTTTGTAATTTAATACATAAAAGTGACTCTTTTTAGACAATCCAAACCAAAACAAATTATCGTAAAATCACGTTTTAGTTAACATATCCAAATATAAAATTGATTTTATTATAATTGATTATGAAGAAAATTGATTACATAGTTAATCAATTATTGCAATTATTTTTTTCCACTGCTAAATCGTTCCTCTATTGTGAAAGTGTGTATTAACAGAAAAATATGATAACATAGTTGTAAATCGTAGGAGAGAAAAAAAAGACAGATTCAAATATGTTAACATTGTCAAAGGTCTACACACCAATGATCTTAATTTTCCATTTCATACGTCTAAATGATGGATTCAAATCTCCTTTCTATTTAACTTTTTATTTTTTTACACTTGTCATTTATAACTATACATATCATTAGATTGAAAATAAAGTAATATTAAATTAAATATCAATTATTATAAAAATTATCCAAAATAATACTCTGAGAGTAAGTTATAATTTCTCGTCTCCAATCCTATCTCACTGGTTAAATTTTGCCAAGTAGAAGAAAAAAAATAACATGTCATATATTTTCAAATCAGTCAAACTACTTAATGTCGTTATCTCATCCCTCCTTGGTGTGTGTGTGTGTGTATATAAATAAATATATAAATATATATATATATATATATAGAAGATCACGAGCAAATACCATGAATGATCCACCAAATATCAGTCCTTCATGCATAACTTTGTAATTGATACTCACTAAAGATTTCAAATGTTGTTGTATAAAAAAAATTGTCCAAACAATTTTTTGAAAAATTATTTTAAATAATAAATAAATTTGGGTAAAAACGTTTAGTTTTAGTGACAAACATGGCAAATTATTAAGAGCAAAACAAACAAACATCAAGTTGCAGTGCAATGAATGACTTAGGTAAGAGAAAAGAGAAAGAAAATTCAAAGTTGTAGAAGTTGAGCTACGACTTATGGGCTCGTATATGGCCAATATAATTCACACCACAAACAATGCTTGACCAAAACAAAAAACAAAAAACTTGATCATGACATTTTTTTTCTTTACTACTAGTGTGTTTGGTAGGGATTAAATTTTGGCTTTTTTTTTTGGATAAAAGCTTTTTCAACTGTTTTAGCATTGTTTGAGTAGAATTGATTATAGTAAAAAAGTTTTTTACAGTGAAGAAAAGCTTTTTTAATCTTAAGCTTGATTTTGAAAATTATGTAAAAAAGCTTTTAGAATTTTTTTTTCAAAAGCAGATTATGTTATGTTTTTATCAAAGTAAACCTAAAACATTAGACATAATATAATATAAACAAATTATTTCATTTCATATTTTGTAATTTCATACATAAAAGTGACTCTTTTTAAACAATCCAAACCAAAACCGATTATCATAAAATTATTTTTAATTAACATATCCAAATATAAAATCGATTTTACCATAATTGATTATGAAGAAAATTGATTACAAAGTTAATCGATTATTGCAATAATTTTTTTCCACTGCTAAGTAGTTCTTCTATAGTGAAAGTGTGTATTAAAAGACAAATATGATAACATAGTTGTGAATCGTAAGAGAGAAGAAAAAAAGACAGATTCAAATATGATAACATTGTCAAAGGTCTACGCACCAATGATCTTCATTTCCAATTTCATACGTCTAAATGATGGATTCAAATCTCCTTTCCATTTAGCTTTTTTTTTACACGTGTCATTTATAACTATACATATCGTTAGATTGAAAAATAAATTATTTTTAAATTAAATATCAGTTATTATAAAATTATCCAAAATAATACTCTGAGAGTAAGTTATAATTTCTCGTCTCTAATCCTATCTCACTGGTTAAATTTTGCCAAGTAGAAAAAAAATATCATGTCATATATTTTGAAATCAGTCAAACTACTTAACGTTGTTATCTTGTCCCTCCTTGGTGTGTGTGTGTGTGTATAATATATATATATATATATATATATATATATATATATATATATATATATATATATATATATGTAGAAGATCACGAGCAAATACCAAGAATGATCCACCAAATATCAGTCCTTCGTGCATAACTTTGTGATTGATACTCACTAAAGTTTTCAAATGTTGTCGTATATAAAAATTGTTCAAACAATTTTTTGAATCTTGATTTTATATAATAAATAAATTTGGGTAAAAACTTTCAATTTTAATGACAAACATGGCAAATTATTAAGAGCAAATCAAACAAACGTCAAGTTGCAGTGTAGTGAATGGCTTAGGCAAGAGAAAGGAGAAAGAAAATTCAAAATTGTAGAAGTTGAGCTACAACTTTTGGGCTCATATATGGCAAATATCATTCGCACCACAAACAATGCTTGACCCAAAAAAAAGAGTTGATCATGGCATTTTTTTCTTTACTACGTGTGTGTTTGGTAGGGATTAAATTTTGGCTATTTTTTTTTTGGATAAAAGCTTTTTCAACTATTTTTAGCATTGTTTGAGTAGAATTGATTATAGTACAAAAGTTTTTTACAGCGAAGAAAAGTTTTTTTAATCTTAAGCTTGATTTTGGAAATTATGTAAAGAAGGTTTTAGATCTTTTTTTTCAAAAGCGGATTATGTTATGTTTTTATCAAAGTAATCATAAAACATAAGATATAATATAATATAAACAAATTATTTCATTTCATATTTTGTAATTTAATACATAAAAGTGACTCTTTTTATACAATCCAAACCAAAATCGATTATCGTAAAATCACTTTTTAGTTAAAATATCCACATATAAAACTGATTTTATCATAATTGATTATGAGGAAAATCGATTACATAGTTAATCGATTATTGCAATAATTTTTTTCCACTGCTAAGCCATTCCTCTATAGTGAAAGTGTGTATTAATAGAAAAAAATACTAACATAGTTGTGAATCGAATGAGAAAAAAAAAAAGACAGATTCAAATATGATAACATTGTCAAAGGTCTACGCATCAATGATCTTAATTTCCCATTTCATACTTCTAAATGATGGATTCAAATCTCCTTTCTATTTAGCTTTTTATATTTTTACACGTGTCATTTATAACTATACATATCGTTAGATTGAAAAATATAGTATTATTAAATTAAATATCAATTATTATAAAATTATCCAAAATAATACTCTGAGAGTAAGTTATAATTTCTTGTCTCCAATCCTATCTGACCGGTTAAATTTTGCCAAGTAAAAAAAAATATCATGTCATATATTTTGAAATCAGTCAAACTACTTAACGTCGTTATCTCGTCCCTCCTTGGTGTGTGTGTATAAATAAATAAATAAATATATATATATAGAAGATCACGAGCAAATACCATGAATGATCCACCAATTTTCAGTCCTTCGTGCATAACTTTGTAATTGATACTCACTAAAGATTTCAAATGTTGTCGTATATAAAAATTGTCCAAGCTATTTTTTGAAACATTATTTTAAGTAATAAATAATTTAGGATAAAAAAGTTCAGTTTTAGTGACACATACAACAAAGTATTATGAGTAAGCCAAACAAATGCCAAGTGGCAGTGCAGTGAATGACTTACGTAAGAGAAAGTTGAAAGAAAATTCAAATTTATAGTAGTTGAGCTACAACTTATGGGCTCATATATGGCTAATATCTTTCACACCCCAAACAAAGCTTGACCCAAAAACAAAAAAAAAAACTTGATCATGACATTTTTTTTTCTTTACTACGTGTGTGTTTGGTATGGATTAAATTTTGGGTGAAAATTTTCTTTTGGGATAAAAGCTTTTTCCACTGTTTTAACATTGTTTGGGTAAAATTGATTATAGTTAAAAAAAATGTTTTTTGCACCAAAGAAAAAGCTTTTTTAAACTTAAGCTTGATTTCGGACATTATGTAAAAAAGTTTTTAGATTTTTTTTCAAAAGAGGATTATGTTATGTTTTTATGAAAGTAACCCTAAAACATCAAACATATTATAATAGAAATAAATCATATCATATCATATTATTTTTAGTAATTTAAGACATAAAATTGACTCTTTTATACAATCCAAACAAAACAACTTATCTTAAAATTGCTTTTCAGTTAATATATTCAAACATAAAATTAATTTTATCATAATTAATTATAAAGAAAATCGATTATTGAAATAATTATTTTTTTCACAACTAAGTCGTTCCTCTATAGTGAAAGTGTGTATTAACAGAAAAATATGATAACATAGTTTTGAATAGTAGGAGAAAAAAGAAAGACGGATTCAAATATGATAACATTGTCAAAGGTCTACGTGTCAATGATCTTAATTTCCCATTTCATACGCAAAATGACGGATTCAAATCTCCTTTCTATTTTTTTTACACATGTCATTTATAACTATACATATTGTTAGATTGAAAAATAAAATATTTTAAATTAAATATCAATTATTATAATATTATCCAAAATATTACGTTGAGAGTAAGTTAGAATTTCTCATCTCCAATCCTATCTAACCAGTAAAATTTTGCCAAGTAGAAAAAAATATCTTGTCATATATTTTGAAATCAATCAAACTACTTAATGTTGTTATCTTGTCTCTCCTTGGTGCATATATATATAGAAGATCATGAGCAAATACCAAGAATGATCTACCAAAGATCAGTTCTTGGTGCGTAACTTTGTAATTGATATTCAGTAAAAATTTCAGATGTTGCCGTATATAAAAATTGTCCCAATAATTTTTTGAAAAATTATTTTAAATAATAAATAAATTAGGGTAAAAAAGTTCAATTTCAGTGACAAACACAACAAAGTATTACGAGCAAACAAAACAAACTTCTTAGAATGACTTAGGTAAGAGAAAGAAGAAAAAAAAAATCAAATTTGTAATAGTTGAGCTACAGCTTATGGGCTCATATATGGTCAATATCATTCACGCCCCTAATAAAGCTTGACCCAAAAACAAAAAACAAAAAACTTGATCATGACTTTTTTTTTCTTTACTACGTGTGTGTTTGGTAAGAATTAAATTTTGGCTAATTTTTTTTTTTTGGGATAAAAGCTTTTTCCACTGTTTTAGCATTATTTGGGCAAATTTGATTATAGTAAAAAAAGTTTTTTTACAGTGAAGAAAAGCTTTTTTAATCTTAAGCTTGATTTTGGACATTATGTAAAAAAGCTTTTAGATTTTTTTTTCAAAAGTAGATTATGCTATGTTTTTATCAAAGTAACCGTAAAAAATGAAATATAATATAATATAAATAAATTATTTTATTTCATTTTAAGTAATTTAATACATAAAAATGACTCTTTTTATATAATCTAAACCAAATAGATTATCATAAAATTCTTTTTTATTTAATATATCTAAACATAAAATTAATTTTATCATAATTAATTATAAAGAAAATTGATTACAAAATTAATTGATTATTGAATTATATTTTTTCACAATGAATCTAAACACACCTATAAAACAATATTTGGAAGAATGCATTTGCATGTTGATTATTGAAAATTGCATGTATAACGTATAATTTCTTTCTAATATTAGAGTTAATTTTGATCAAACGATGAAATTGGTTCTACATCCAAGAACAAGATTGATTTGCTACCAAAATTTGCTTTCCAAAATTCGTGTTTCAGCAAATTACCCTCTCAAAATAATAATAATAATAATAATAATAATAATAATAATAATAATAATAATAATAATAATAATAATAATAGTTATCGTGTTACAGCCCAAGAGTCTGTTTAATATCAGCTTATTTTCGGTGTATTTGGGTTCATTTACGGTAATAAACACTTATAATGTGTTTTGGTCATTTTTGTGACACAAAGTCTCTTTATGAATTCTTTAATCTCCAGATCGAATCCCACTAAAGTCACTTTGTTTCGATTTTAACGTGTCCTCTCTCTCCTCAATGATCTTGAATTTCTTTTAAAAAAAAAAAAGGAGAAGGGAAATTTTATGAAACCCACACATAAGTTTGGGTTTCAAAATCCATGCACATGTGGATTAATAATAAATAATCACGTAGTTGTGGTGATGACATGTTAAGTGTCATTTTTTTAAGAATTAATTTTACAAAATAATTCCAAAAGAATAGAATTTGCAAGAGATCAATCTTCATATAATGGTAAATGGAAATGGATCCTCTCCTGTAATAGGAGAAGTGCTGTTCGATTATAAAGGAAAAATGTTACCGCATATAGTATCTTTTAAAGATATCACATATGATATATGTTAAAAATATATATATTTTTAATTAATAGGATCCTCTCCTATTTTATAATAACAGAAGAGGATCTTGATCCATGGTAAACATGTGATGACACATCTTCTTAATTCTAACTGGGTTGTGAGCATATCCAACCCAATTACGAGGTTCTTTTAACATAATGGGTATAAAATTTCATTGAGATGTGATAGGCCCATATATTTGGACCCCTGATCAACCAAGTCTCTCATGTCAAAACAACTTTGGCACAGTTAGAAATTCTTTTCAAAATTCTCTTTAAAGTGAATACTGTGGTTTTGACATTATGATAAAAATAAAAATAGATAGATAAATATTGATAAATTTATATATATTTTTGAATAAATAAATATAAGAAGATTAGTTTTTATTTATGTAAGAAGCTTATTATATAAAAAAATTAAAAAATATAATTATTTACTAAATCAGGCTTTTTACTAAAGTGTCACTGTTGATAAAATTATTTATCAAATTGCCTTTTTTTAACTATTTATCAAATTACCCTTTTTTTAACTATTTATCAAAATGACACTCTTTTGAAATTATATACCAAAATTTCACTTTTTTGTCCTACGTGACTTTTTTTAATATTATCTGGCCAACCAGGATGCGCTACGTAGGCTGGCGCATCCACGTAGGTTGTGCCAACATCTTGAATACTTATTATGGTTCTTAATGTTTTTATGAATTAGGTGTCTTTCATAAATTGATCTTGTGATATGTAAGTAGAATTGGAAGGTTTGCATATGACTTAAACCATAAATAATAAGTGTCATAGTCTATAATCATTTAGGATCTTATAGGTTGTGTGAGAGAATTATAATAATTTTTATGAAAATTCATAGAGTAAAGGTCATGCCTTTAAGAGTTAAAGTTAGAGTTTAAATTAAGGAATTAGCTAGACTTTGATAATTAAAGAGAATTAACTCGTCAATGAATTGAATTTTAATTAATTAAGGAATTATATCTTTAGTGTGTTTTGCATTCATGTGCTTTGTTCTTTTGTTTTATCTCTTAATTTTGAGTGTTCTTGAGTATTTTTTTGTCTTTTATAATTTTGTGTCTTTAATTATTTTAAATTACACTTAATTATTAGTTAATATTAGAGAAATGATACTTGATAAACTAATTCATTGTGAAAATAATATTCTACCTATTCTTTATTACTTATTCAATTAGTGCACTTATGTTAACATCGCTAAATTAATATAATGATGTGATAGAGGCGATCAATTAACTCTTAGGAAGAGAAGTGAATGTCCAATTTCAAGTCTCAAGTTAATAAGATGACAGACAAATGCATCGTGAAGTGGGAAGTGAATTGGATTACACACGGAGTTAGCCAGAGAGAGATAATCACCACTGGTTTTGTTGTGGAAAATGTTTTATTTCAAAAGAATAAATGTCTCACATTAGTTGGAAGTCTTTGAAGAGATTTAAAAATATTTTAGTCTTATCCGAATTTTGACCTGATATATTCCAACGGACATATTCCAACCGTCATATTCCAACGGTCATATTCCAACGGACATATTCCAACGGTCATATTCCAATGGTTATATTCCAATGGATATATTTCAACGGTCATATTTCAACGGTCATATTCCAATGGACATATTCCAACGGTCATATTCCAACGGTCATATTTCAACAACCAAAATCTATTTTCTATAAATACCATCCTTTTATTAAGTTTTGTTTTTTGGGGGAACTTCCTCTTCATTAATCTCCACTTCTATTCTCTTTCTCTACTGAGTTACGTGACTTAAAATCTCTTGCAGTTCTTGAAGCCCTGTCAAACAAGGAAGAACCTGTAGTATCTTGGGGGATTTTCGTCTATACCAAAATAATCCTTGAGGACAGTGCTTTGCACGCTATAGCTTTCACAATTTTGCTGTCTCATTTATTTGCAGGTTTCGATTAAGGCTGCACGGGTGACTACAATCTAAAGGATTATTGCTATACATCAATACTATTTATACAATGTTTAATTTTACCTGTTCGTATATTTTTTATTATTTTTCCTACAATCTCTGTGATACTGATATAACTTATTTTAAATGTGAGGTTTTTATGAGAAAATGGGTAACACAGTGGAAAGGGAAAGAGAAGCTCGTGATTTTGGACGTAGGGGCAGAGGTGCAAATGGCATTACGTGGGTTCACGCGCTGGTTTTGGGTAGTGTTTGCTGTTGTGGTGCTTAGAGGCCATGAGTTCTGTGAATGAGGCAAAGATTTTATTTGAAAAATGCTTGGCTTGAAGGAGAACAAAGTTGCAAGAGCAAAAACACACAAAACCCTCAAACTCATTTTGGAGAGTGAGAAGAGACTAAAGTCGTCACTACTCCACTGCGTACTGTCATCAGCCACCAGGTTTTTTTGTTTCTATTGAATTAAAAGAAAAAAAAAAGAACATTTAGAGTAAGATTAATGTTAATGGTGAAGCCGTGTGTAGGTGAGGGTAATGCACTAATTTTGTGATATGTGATTTTGCTGTTTAATTGTGTTTTGAATTTATGTTAATGATTTGGTATAAATATCTTAAAGTGTGGGGGTGTCTAACTGAAATTCTTTACCTGAACCAAGAAAGAGACATTGTGGTGCTTCTAATTGTGTGAAATAATTTTTTGAAAGACTATTTTTTTTATGTCTCTCTCGGATAAATCCATTTTTATGTTAAAGTTGTTTTAAATTCAAAATCATGATTTAATGATATTAGAAGTGAGTTAAAAGGCTACTGAGTTTAGAATATGATCTAGTAGTGGTGCATCACAATCTGAATATGCTCAAATATTGGTAGCATTTATGTACTTGATTTTGCATGTGTTATAAATTGATTGAGTAAATACACACACATAATCCTTATAATGATTTATGTGGAGTTTGAAAATTAAAATAGAGCATTGAGTGTTTCATATAATGTCTTACATTGTATCTCATATATCCTTGTTATCTTTGAGTTACTATTAACTTGGTTATGTGACATGCATAGTTATATATGTATAGTATTTGATAATTATGATCTAGATGTACATGATCAAGTATTTGATGATGCTTGTATGAATGAATTCCATGTCCTTATTGCACTATGAGATTAGATGAGACTGTGGATAAGAGCCATGGTGTTGAATTTGATATGTGGACAATATGATCATAATGCTAAATAAATCATTGATTCAAATGAGACAAAATCCACAAGTGGGTTTATTTTTAACATCAATAGAGGTGATGTCACTTGGAAGTCATCCAAGTAGACTTGTATAACCAGATCTAAAATAGAGGACAAGTTTATTAATTTGGTAGGATCTGAGGTTAAGTGGTTAAGAAATCTCTTAGTAGATATTCCTTTTATGGAAGAAACCTGAAGACATAGATTTTTCAGAGTCTGTGATTGGCAAAATAGCAAATAGTAAGAGCAAACAAAAATGTGTATAATGAAAAATAGTGACATATATGTATACGTCACAATTCTGTGAAGCATATGCTAAAAATGGAATTAAATCCATTAATTATGTGAAGTCATAAGGAAATTTGGTCAATCCTTTAACAAAATCTTTGTGTAGAAACTTAATAAATACCACATCGAGGGGAATGAGACTTAAACCAATTTGAAACTAACAGTGATGGTAACCCAACTTTATGAGTAGAGATCCCATGAAAAAATTCATATGGGTAATAACAAGTCACTTGTTAGTATTATTAGCACTTTATTTGTCCCTTCATATGGTGTGAGAAGCATGAGAAGTGCTAGATTGCATTTATTATGAGGATAAATTAAATGCTTTTAATGAATTTCATATCCCTTACGGGTAGTGTATAAAGTACAGTATACACTTGATGAAATCACCTATATGAGTGTGAAGTGAGCCGCTCCTATGAGATAATGACATAGTCTCTAGAGTACTCATGAACAACCAGGCACACATGGCTAAAAAGTGTAAAACTGCGTTAACACAAGAGATAAATGAGGGTGTAAATATGATCAAGTGGGATTCTAATTTACACGAAAAATATTTTGGTTCATAGAAGTCTAAATTTCACTAATTATATTGTAAGTTAAAATCCTATTTATCTAGGTCTGGTTCATAATCCAGAAGAAACTAGATTCGAAATGTTTGCACTCATGATATAACCTAGATTCTGTTTTTAAAATTATTAATTTTATTTAATATTCTTTTGAAATATGTGGAGGATTGTTGTGAAAAATGCTTTATTTCAAAAGAATAAATGTCTCACATTAGTTGGAAGTAAGTCTTTGAAAAGGTTTAAAAATGTTTTAGTCTTATCCGAATTTTGACCTGGTATATTCTAACGGTCATATTCCAACGGATATATTCCAATGGTCATATTCCAATGGACATGTTCCAACGGTCATATTCCAACGGACATATTCCAACGGTCATATTCCAATGGATATTTTCCAACCATCTTATTCCAACGACCAAAATCTGTTTTCTATAAATACCTTCCTTTTATTAAGTTTTGTTTTTTGGGGGAAACTTTCTCTTCATTAATCTCTACTTTTATTCTCTTTCTCTACTGGGTTACGTGACTTAAAATCTCTTACAGTTCTTGAAGCCCTATCAAACAAGGAAGAGCCTGCAGTATCCTGGGAGATTTTCATCTATACCAAAATAATTCTTGAGGGTAGTGTTTTGCACGCTATAGGTTTCATAATTTTCCTGTCTCATTTATTTACAGGTTTCGATTAAGGCTGCACGAGTGACTATAAGTTTACAGGGCACACAGAAAGGAAACAATATAAAGACATGGCTTTGCAGACAAAAAGATTGGAAAAGTCCATTTAGAATTTGCTGAATATCCAGCTAGAAGAATGTTATAAATGGGGATTTGAAAGAAGATGACTTTATTAAATAGGCCAAGCATAGGAATGGTAAGAGTATCAAGATGCAGAAAACCAATAAAAGAGAACAACACAAGATCAAATTCTAATTACCAAAGCAGCAAATACAGTAGAAGGGCGCAACAGATGGGGTGGAGGGAAATTTAAGCAGCAAATGCAGAATGAGGTGTGAATTGCTAAAATTATCAGTAGCCGGTATATATTTCTTCTTGTTAGAAAAATAAAATTCACATTGATGTTTCAATCATGTAATAACAAAATTTTAATTGGATATTCAATAATTAAATCATTAAATATTACAAGTATTTATTACAAAAATCATAATATAATAATCATTTTTTTCTTTAAAAGAAGTTTATGATCTAGTGTGGAGAGGAGATGGTAAGTTAAATTGTAGGTAAAACAGCCTAATTGATTCGATCCTGAGATCAAGCAGTCTCTAAGAAGACTTGGTACTATTTCAACTAATCAATCATTTTTTTAACAATAATTAAATGATTCATTTCAATTACCTAATTCTAGTTTAATTATTAATATTGGCATAAGATAAAAATTTAACCTTTGGTTCCTCAAATACGATTTACTAATATTAGAGATGTTAAGGGTACAACCCATTGTGATGGTTAATGAATTTTAAGTTTTAACACTTGTCGAGCAACCCGCTACCCATACTAAAGAAGAAAGGTGGGAATCAATAAGATTAACGACTATATATGAGAACATTGCAGGCGAGGGAGAGTAGCAATCGTAATTTGTTAGCCCATTACCTTCTCCTTCTAATGTCAATTCTAGGAAATTCTTCTATTTTGGCCACAATTTAGCATCTATGACTTCTATAGACTAGAATCCAAACTACAAAATGATGACACAAACGTTTCCAACAACCAAATCCTAAAGACAAAAAACTTTAAATTACTTCAAACCAACTCAACCACATGATCACTCCTTCTCTTACACTTACACTAAGCACCAAGTCTTAGTCGATAACAGGTTTTGGTTGGTGAATTTGACACTGAATTTTCTTCTTGTTCTTTTTTTTGTTGTTGTTGGGGGGAGTGGGAGTGTTCGTTTCTGTGCGAGCTAGGGTGGGCTGGGAGTTCCTTGAATCATTGGAAGCGATAGGGATAGAAAATGACTCTGAAAACCAATGAACTTAATCAGCAAGATTAAAAATCACTAGATTTTGGAATATACACAGTTTCGTTATAAATCGCTGTTGTTGGATCCCTTCTCTCAGTCTTTGTCCTCACTCCCCACTGTTCCTTCATTCATCAATAAATCTGTGTATTGGATTCTTAATTTCTCGTGATTGAGTATTTTAAATTTTTTATAACATGACGGCCTTTTTACTTCCGTAAATAATTCATTTATGGTTTATAAAAAATACTAACAAAGCTGTATATTTTTTTATATGCATAGTTACATTTATAATTGCTGTATTAGTAACTCAATTAATAAGAATTAAAGATATAAAAAAATAGCAAAATTCAATCTTTACAAGTACTCTCTATTCCACCTTACCATCTTCTATCCCTATAAACCTTAAACAGAAAAGTTACATTTTTTTTTATAATAATGCCATTGAAATTAGAACCTACAAAATAATAATATTGAAATATAAGTAAATTGTTCAAATGTCAGGCCCTATGCAGCTAAGGGCCAGGAGTTAAATCTAGTTGAGTTATATATTGAAATAGGTCTTCCTTTTACAGGAGAAACTAAATATGACTCATTAAACTGAAATAAGGGCCAATGATACTTAGCTTAGTTGTCACCGGTTGCCATTTGAATGAAACTTTAATTTTTTTATCGGAGGATTCTCCGGTGCCTCAGGTGCACCGTGGCCCCAAATATAAGATAATTAGAAATAAAACAAATAGAAACAAATAATGAAAATAAAGAGGTAATATTAAATTATAGTACTTCAGAACTCAAATCATATTACAATGAAATATTTATAGAAAAAGGATAATTAAGTGTACAAAAACTAAAAGAAAATGAGAAGAATATTGTGAAAAATCATATGAATATTGGGATAAATATGAAAAAGGAATAATGTATAATCAAGGATATGCTAGAAAAAATAGTAGATGAACTAAGATTCAGAAGGAATTTAAACTTCGTTATGAAAATCTTAGAGTAGGAAACAAATTAAACATTGATTGTGTAAGAAATAAAGAAGAAGTACTTTTACAATGGACTAATGAAATGATTTTATTAATTGCAACAGATGAAAGATTTAGCGGATTAAACTTATTGGATGTAAAAAACTTATTAATCTACAAAATAGAAAGAAATGTACAAAAATTTCTTACAAGTATTAATGATGCGACATGATTACAATATGCAAGGACTGTAAGAAATAATCAAGAACTTGCTAAAATAAGTACGAGATTAATTTATCGGGAATTTATAGGATATAATACTTTTGAACATAGAGAAGAAGCAAATAAGTTTTTACATGAAAAAGCAAGAACACATTTAAATAGAGTACAAATTTGTAATAGGTGTGAAATTGAAAGCTTTATATGTGAATACCAAAAGTATTATTATCAGCTAAATGCTGATACAAAACAAATATATATAGATATTTTTATAGACAAATTATCATTTCCACTTAATATAAAAATAAGAATCATTTGGCAAACTCAACCAATGGAAACAACTAATACATTAGGAGGGATTATACAAATACTTTATCACAAATAAAAAGAACAATGTATATAGAGGGAAGCAATTAGACAACTAAATAAAGGAAGATATGCAATTTGTTGTGATATACCATAAATAAAAAATTCAAGAAATTATGGATGTAATCAAGTTACAAAGAAAGAAAGTACTACAAAAGAAAACCTAGATTAAGAAAAACTTATCCTAGAAAAAGGCTTATAAAAATACTAAGAGAAAATATTTTAGAAAGAAAAGACAGATACCAAGAAAATATTGTCCAAAAGAAAAAAAAGAAGTGTGTTTGTTAGATATGTAATATAAAAGGATACTATGCAAATGAATGCCCTCAAAGAAAAGAAAAAGATTTTAAAGAAAAGACAAAATTAATAAAAAAGATATATAAAATATATAACTTAGAACTATTAGAAGAAGAATTAAGTAACACTGAAAAGAGCATATATGAGTACTCAGAAAATGAATTATCTTCAGAAGAAACAGAATCCGAATAAAACTTATATTAAGATTACTATTGAAAAAAGTAATAAAAAAACTGAAGCCTATATAAACACTGGTGCAAGTATCTGTTTAGCAACTAAAGTATTATTTGAAAAATAGGAAAAATTAGAAAAATCATTAAAAATTCAAATTGCAGATGAATCTGTACATCCTTTGTATCTAGTAACTAAAAGAATTACTTTGAAAATACAAAACAAATTATTTATTATTACCACTATATATCAACAAGAAACTGGTTTAGATATGATCTTAGGAAATAATTTCTTACACTTATATTCTCTGTTTTGCCAATACTTAGAATACATATTGCTTAAAACATCGTATATAAGGGGAAAACAAATACGTGAAATAATTGAAATACCAATTATTCATTCTTCTGAATGTATTTATTCTAAGAAACAATCAGAATTTAGTAAGCTGAAACGTGATGAGATAGTTGAGTTAGTATGCCAAAAATTTATCATGTATTAATTAATTCAAAACCAGGAAGAAAAATCTCAGCTTATATTGAAGAACTTTTAGAAAAAAACATGTAGTGAAAATCCATTAGACCTAAAAATTAATAATAAAAATATGGAATTAATTGAGTTAAAATTAAAAGAACCAACAAAAGAAATAAAATGTAAACCTATGATCTATACAAAATAAGATAGAGATGAATTTGCTAAGAATATTAAAGAAATGGAAGACAAATGATTAATAAGACCATCAAAAAGTAAACACTCGGTACCAACATTTTATGTTGAAAATCATAATGAAATAAAAAAAATCATAATGAAATAAAAGAGGTAAAAGACGAATGATAATTAATTATAAACAAATTAATAATGTCATGGAAAGAGATGCTTATTATCTTCCAAGAAAGGATTTAATTATCGAACAAATAAGAAATATGAATTGGTTTAATACTTTCGATTGTAAGCCAGGTTTCTATCAAATACGGCTTACAGAAGGATTTAAGGCATTAACAGCATTTAGCTGTCCTCAAGGACAGTATGAATGGAACATACTTCCAATGGGAATGAAATAATCACCAAGTATTTTTCAGCGAAGAATGCATTCAATACTCAAAGACTTTAAAGATTTTTGTCTTATTTATATTGATGATATATTAGTTTTTACTAATAAAGATTTAAAAGATCATTTTTAAAAAGTAGAATTAGTACTCAATAAATGTATAGAAGATGGAGTAGTTTTAAGTAAAAAGAAAGTTGTTTTGACACAAAATAGAATTAATTATTTAGGATTAGAAATCTAAAAGGGAAAAATAATAATGCAAAAACATGTATTAGAAAAACTTCAAAAATTTCCAACTAAACTAAATGATAAAAAAGATTTACAAAAGTTTCTTGGTTTACTAACGTATATTTCAAATAAAGGTTTTATAAAGAATCTTGCTTCAGAAAGAAAGATACTTTAGCAAAAGCTAAAACAAGATGCTCTTTGGTCTTAGACCGAGGAAGACGAAACAATTATTACTAAATTAAAATACTTATGTCAGGATCTCCCTGAACTATATCATCCTTCGGATGATGATTTAATTATTATCGAAACTAAAGCATCCAATGAGCATTGCAGTGGTGTTATGAAAGCAAAACCTCACATTCAAAAGAAAGAATTACTATGCAGATACATGTTTGGAACTTTTTCAGACAGTGAAATTAATTATCCTACACATGAAAAGGAAACACTAGCGCTAATCCGAATAACATCGAATTTATGTGCTTGACAAAGAATTTATTGTCAGATCAGATTCAACTTATGTTGCAGGTTTTAAAAATATCAATCATAAAGGAACATACAAGCAAGGAAGATTAATCAGAAGGCAAATGAAGCTTGCCGAATATAATTACTCAATTTCTCATATCAAGGGTGAGAAAAACGTTCTTGCAGATATACTATCCAGAGAATGGAGCGAAGCATATTAGAGATGATCAAATAGCAACTGGAACTAAAAGAAGCATTAAAAGGTCAAAAGCTCAAAGAGTTAGAACTTATTGAGACAGATATTAAAGTCCTAAATTTGTAACTTAAAGTAGAAGGATTTCTTGCAGAAGCACTTCAACATGAAGAGAAAAAGATCAACAAGTGGTATGTAGTATTCAATTGACCTTTTCCAGGAATCTATGATGAATGGTTCATAGTTGTACTATATTACCAGAAGATTTCAGGAGTACTACACAAGTCATATCCGACCAAAGAAGAAGCAGAAAAAGTATTTAAGGAATATTCTGAAAAAGGAAAAGAGAAAGAACTTTATCTTGGACCAAGAACTTTCTCAGAAGCAACCAAGAATCTACTTGTAAAGCAATCATCATTCAAGATTCTAGTGAAAATTCCTTCTTCTCTAGATAATTGTCAAATTACTTCATGAAAAGAACATGAATTGCAGGTACAATTTTCAGGAAAAAAATTTTGGGAAAATCTCAAGAGACTAGTTAATTGGAGAGACAAAGAAAAGGTTAACTGCTTTTATATGGTTGACCAAAAGTTCTTCAGAATCAAAGCAATAATCCTTCCAGGAGCACCTCCAATACTAGCATTCAATATGTTCCAGTTTTGACTTATTGATTGTCTTTATTTAAGTTTAAATCTAGAAGAAATTAATCTATTTCCTCACAATTTCAAAGATGCAGTTCAAATGTTCAAGAAAAACATTGCAAAGGAGCGAAGTATTTTCTTGAAATTCTACTCAGCTTATCCGGATTTCATCACTAAGCAACAAGCAAAGCACTTAGTCTATGTGGAGTAAGCAACAACAATTTTCCACTCAAGGATGAACCAACTGGAGTCAATTATGAAGAAGATCAAATCACTATCATACTAACAAACCAACTTGCAAGCATTAATGTCAAAGCATTGGAAAGGAATCATTTATCAAAACACTGTATAAAGGCCCGACAACTTTATTACTCAGCAAAACAAGTGGCAAAGCAATAAAGGAGAAAGATATGAATCTTCTGACAAGCTTTGAATTTCTCTTTTACGCATTCCAAGGACCACTAATGGAGTATAGGTCAACTATTCTCAATGGTTTATGCGCAATGATTAAAGAAAGTGGGAACCAAGCATGTGAAAGGTGTGCAAAAAGTAAAGGAATGGCTGGCACAATTAAAAAAGATGTTTCATCATACGAAGCAATAATAGAGGTATGACGTAAGCTCTTACGCCATTATGTAAATTATTAGGTGTCTGATGTAAGCACTTACGATTGTAAGAATATTTTTGTAAATAGATCTAGGCGCTCTAAGCCTATAAATAAGACCTCTTATGCTGAGGCAAGGCAGAGTTTTTCTTTTAGAAAATTCTCAGGTTCTAAGATCGTTTTCCTCAGGAAAACCTTGTGCTAATCTCTCATGAGATCTAGTCGGGCATTTGAGAGTATGTCCAACCCTTTGTACTTATAAACACTTATAAATAAAAATTCTTATTTTTACTAAACCTTTCGATTCCTCTACTTTCCTCAAATTATTAAAGATCAACTTAATCACGGAAGCAGTAGTGGACTTGAAGAAATTCTAGACAAATTGAAGCAGAAGTTGACAAAGTAGTAATCAAGGAATCTCAGACCAAGTATATGTTTATTAAACTTATTTCGAATAATTATTCTCGATATCATGTACTAGGAAGAGTAAATGAGATTATCATGTCTGTACTTATTAATACTAGATCATGTCTTAGTTATGTAAGTAAAGATCTAACAAGTAAAATAGAAGAAACAATACCTAGAACAATAGTACAATTTAATCAAGAGGAAAATACATTCAAAGAAAAAACAAGCATAGAAATTTATTTCAACTCAGATGTAAGAATTCTAACTGAATTATATGTCTCAAATCAAGCGAATACTAAACTGTTATTAGGAATAGATTTTCTTGAAATAGTAAAACTATAATTAAAACTGAAGAATTAATCATAACCTTAAAAGGTATAAAGATAGAAATTCCAAGAATTAATCTAAGTATTCATGCTATAAAAGCCTATTTAAATAAAATAATATAAATGAAAATAGAAAAAATAGATGACATAGAATATTTAAAAACTACGAAGATGAAGGAAATTATGAAGGAAGTATTTTAATAAATAAATCTCTATTCAGAAAAATACAAAAAGAAGAATTAGATTTAACAAAAGATTCAAATATGAAAGGAAAAGAAAGACTTGGAGAAATATTAAAAAGATTTAATCGAGAGAAAAATATTATTTATTATGAAAAAATAAATAATAAAACATCAATGGATATAGTTGACACTCAAGAAAATATGTGCTTACAATTATTGAACAAGAAAAAACTTATTGAATTAAAAGAAAAAATAAAGAAAGAAGAAGATAAAAGAAAAATTGGATATATTCATATAAAGCAACAATACAAGTATTAATTAAATTAACTTTTTAAGAAGAAATATAATTCACCAATAGAACTAATTCTAAAGGATGATAGAATTAATGATCCGAAAGATAAGATACTAGAAATAATAGAAGGAAATTTAGCTTATGAAAAACTAAAATTTGAAGTACGCCCAAATATTGGAATACCACTAAATACTCAAAGATTAGAACAAACTTTAACATTAGAATGTAATTTTTAAGGAAAAATTTAATGAGACCCGGAGATAAAATTTTCTCAGTAACTTATTGTGTTAGTTATGTATTAACAAATTTACATCATATTATTATATTTAAAGAGAATGATAAAATAGATATTCCATACCTATTTACAGATCTTGGATAAATTTTATTATCCTAAGAAAAATGAAATAACAGAATTAGGAATTTTTACAAATAAACCAAAATTATTAGAATTTAAAGAAAAACAAATTCCTAAACTAATTAGATTTAATGAATCAGAAAAAGCTAACGAAGAAAATGAAATTAATAAACTGGCAATACAAGTAAAAGATTTATCTCAATATTTGAAACAAAGAATATGAATAGGTTAACAAAATTAAGATTACAAGAAGAATTTGGTATCAGAGACTAGTATTAATGGAAAACATAAGAAAACAATTGGAATTAGGAATATAAATTCAATGTACCACAAGTACGCTGCTTTGTGAATTAGGAGAAATATTAAAATATTATATAGAAACTAAAACACTAAATCAAACACAAAAAGAAAGAGAAATAAAAAGAATAAGTTATCATTTAAAGAGAATAGATGATATGCTACAAGAGCAAAAGTTAGAACTAAGGCAATTAAAAGAAAATGAAAAAGAAAATTGAAGAAAAAAAAAAAGAGTCACGGATGGATACACATTTTGTGTTCCACCGAAGAAGATACCTTTTTTATCACATTTTTTCACATTATTGTTTATATTATTTTTCATATTATTGATTATATTTTTTTTCTTATCATTTTTTCTTACTTAATTATAATTATTAAAAAATATAATAAAAATTAATGTAAGATAAAAAATGATGCAAAGATATTCTTTTTATTTGTATGTAAAGGGTGACAAATTCGATTTCTATCTTATATCACTTTTCCTTCTCCTTCCCCTTTCCCTTCTCTCTAGAGGTGACAAAACGGGTTCAACCCATTGGGTTAACCCGTCAATCCGTTATTTTTTGACGAATTGAGTTCAAGATTTCAATCCACTTTTATTTTTCAACCAGCATAACCCATCCTACATAAAGTGAGTTAGGTTCAAGATTTCAACTCACTTTTATTTTTCAACCCACATAACCCGCCCCGCATAACTCGCGGGTTATGCGAGGCAGGGGCTGGTTGGCCCGTTGGGTTGAATTATTTTTTAAAAGTGTTACAAATGAGTATTTTTATTTGTGTTTTTGGTATTTTTATGGATATGATACTAATTTTAGTTTATTTTTTTATTTTTTTAGTCTCTATAAATTATAATTTTTCTTTTTTTAAAAATTTTTATAGATTTTTTTTTTTGTATTTTTTTTTGTTTTTTAAGTAAATTAGGCAAATTGACCCGCCAACTCGCTTATTTTTTCTCATTTTCTCTTTTAGGCGGGTTAACCCGCTAACTTGCCAACCCATCCTAAAATGGAGTAAGTTAGTTCTTCCAACCCATTTTTTAAAATAGACCAACTCGTCTCATCCCATATTTTGGTGAGTTGAAAGCGAGGCGAGGTGGGACAGGTTGGAGTGAGTTGACCCGTTTGCCAAGTTCTCTCCCCGGAAGTCTCTTATGGGGTATTCTTAAACCCCACCTTTCCCTAAGCCAGTGGGACTTAGTATCCAAGAAAAAAAAGACAAAAACAAGTTTAAAAAACTAATAAGCTGCTGGTCTTCAGACTTACGCTGTCTTTTGGGACATAATTAATTTGTCATCAACAGGCCAATATTGAGGTGCTTGAACTTTGTCACTTTCTAGAGTTCCCATTTTTCAACATGCACGAGGACTAACTGCAGGAGCCATTTTGGCAATTTTATAAGGCGAGAAAAACTTATTAAAATAAGCTTACTTGGACTTATCGTATTTGTAATTCCATCTATGAAGTGCACAGAACTTATTATCTCTCAGTTTTACCTAATATGTTTTAAATTTTCTTATAATTTAAAAAAACAAAAGCATTTTGAAACATTGAAGTCTGATTTTTTAAGGTCGTAACTATTTTGAGTACCATTCATGTGTCTCAATTTCTTGTAATTATAAGCTGAAACAATTTATGCTTTATGATGAAGACATTACAGAAAATGAGGCGCATCGTCCATCATTATTCCCTGCACAAGAGAAAGCTGGACTTTGTTTTGGAATTATTTTACTGTATGTGTCTTTACTATGAACATTATTATGAAGAATATTTCAATAATATAACCGGTTCAAAGCACAACAATCCAAACAGGTAGGAGTGCTTACAGACATGAAGGCTTGCTGTGGTGGGGATATCATAGCAGTTGGTGGCTGTAAAGCCTACAACCAAGGGGACCACACCAGACACAAATACTCTAGGTGCAAGTTGCCTGCATTGTAAGCTTCTTGCTTGCCTTGAGATGGAAAGAGAAAACAGATATTAGTTAATGAATAACTAAACGTTTAAGGGTATCATTGTTTCATTGCTCGTATATAATGTGATGGACAAAGATCTTTCTATTGTTTGAACTAATATTTTAAAAATTGAATTAGAAATTGATCTAACATGGTCTTTGGGTCATAATTGAGTTAATTCAATTAGTTAAATTTATAATTAAATTATAATTAAATAAAAAATATTTAAACTAAAAACATGATTGATTTATAATCTAATTGATTCAACCATTCGATTCTATCCCATTTTTAAAAGATTAATTTCAACAATTTGTGTGGCTAGGGACGGGGTCCCCAAATTCCAAACTTTGAATAAACGAGAGTATAGATTAAAATATCTCGTAAATTAAATTGTAATAACTGTACAGCTCAGTTTTGGTTGTATGTTAAAGACTATTTCTAGTTTGAAACTTTATGCATTGTAATTGTGGAAAAGAAATATTATGGCATAGTTGAAAAACACCCTCATTCTGACACCAGCTCAAAATTCTTTTATAGTGCTCTATTGACTTGGCCTTTTATTTTCTTTCTTCATATTTTATACTTACTGCAAATTTGCTTGATTCCAGCAATTATTAGAATAATCAACTTTGGAAGTATAATACATAAAGCCAGAGATTCTATATTTCATAATGGAATAAAGATGATTTTACATATTTTTTAAGAGTGTAAGACTGTTGATACTATTTTTTAAAAGTATTGATTAAGTGAGAAAAATAAAAAAATATGATAAATAATATTAAAAAAATATATAAAAAAATTAATGGTAAGAAAATCAAAATTATTCATAATATGATATAGTAGCTGCACTTGCATGGAACTAACTACCCATACCAATGCAAATTATACTCATATTTATAATTATATCAGAGCAAAAATTCGGTTATAATTATTCGTTTTATTCACAGAAATTATTTTTAAATAAAAAAGTCATTTTACTAAGTTGCAGTAATATGGTCATATATGTAATTGCACCGAAACATGCTATTTGATAAAGAATGTTTTGGTTGGTAATAAAATTCATTAATTTTTAATCTATCTAATCTATTTATATTAAAACCAAATCAATCTATCTAATTAAAATCATATATCTTATTGGGTTGGATATAATGAATTAAATTTAATTATGGATGGTTAGTAATCTAACCAAAATATCTATTAGACATCTAATGGATATCTAATTAAAAACCAATCCAATGGATATACAATATATTATATGAAAAATTTGGTTATTGACTAAAATACAAGCAACCAAATTACCCACTGTAGTAAGAAATTGCATAAGTAAGAAACCAAATTGCATAAGTGGGTTAGATATTCATTCATCCAATCTATTAAAATGGATTAATAGATAGATTGAATATTCATCTATTAAATTAGGTCATAGATGAATTGAATAATATTAAATATTTTATAATAAATTTTAAATAGATTAATAATTTATTTTGAATCTATCCATTACGATCTAATCCATCCAATTTTAATATGCACCAAATGTATTTGAGTATAGAAATATTAATTGATATACAATTCTTTTTTTGGGTATCTTCTAAAAAACTATTTATGTTTGTAAATAAGGTTATGATTGTTTAACTTTCAAATTTCAATTGAAACCTCCTAATTTTTATTGATGGTGATTCATATAATATGAACTATAGCTGGAATTAACTTTTCAAAAGACAATTTTTTTATTAACTTTTTTGTTATTAACTTTTGAAAAGAAGATTACACTTTAGATTAGTGGTGGTTATAAAAAAAACCCTGTTTAGAATGAATAAAAATGAGAACTAATTTGATTTAATTTAATTTAAATTGATTTGATTTGATTTAAAAATCAAATTTTATGTTTGAAACTCTAAAAAAAAATAGGATTTGAATTAATTTAGAAATTAAATTTTGTGTTTAGAATTCATTAAAATAAAATTTGATTTGATTTGATTTTATTATTTTACCTTTTAACCCTTATGAAAGGTAGTTACTAAGAGTAAAATAATTTATTTATTTTAAATTAAATCAAATCTTAACAAATTCTATCAAATTTAATAGAATTTTTAAAACAAAAGAAATGAAATATATGAGATTTTAAAAATAAGATCATTTCATATTTTTTAACATTCTAAATATAATTTAATTAAATTTGATTTACAAATCAAATCATTTCTTTTTTTTTTTTTACATTTCAAACACATTATATGATTTTTGTGTCCATTTGGCCATCACCTTACCAAATACTTGTTGGTATCTAGAGTACAACTTACTTACTGGTACAACTACTCTAACCAATCCTTGTTGGTATATAATGGTATAAGTTACACATATATTGTAAATTACAAATTTATATGCATTTGAGATAAGTTTTTTATTTTTTATTTTTTATAAAAAAGAGCAAATGATATATGACATAAGTCTTTTAAAGTAAGTGTTAGATAATATGGTGCATTTATGTTTTATTTATTTTAAATGTAGTTTAGTCTTTTATTTGTTGCATATATATTTTTACCATTTTTTCTATTCTTGTAAGGTTGACTAATTTACTTTTGCAATAGAGAACTCTAGCCACTTTTCTCTTCTCCCTTGTTCTTCTTCTCTTCCTCATATGCATTGTTAATCTTAATATGGTATCAAGAGCAAGGATGATTCTGGCCACAGACGCCATTCCGTTTATTTCGACAACAACCTAGGTGATTTTTTGTTAGCAATTCGTTCTTCCTTTTGCGGTTCTCTTTGTTAGGGTTTTGTAGAGACCTATTTGCAGAAATTGAGATTTTCTTTTCTCTATTTTGTGATTGTTTGCAATGGTTAGAGAAAAGGATGATTCTCTTCAATCTATTAGTGTGCAGTTGAATGGGCATAATTATTCATATTGGAGTTATGTGTTGAAGAATTTTTTGAAAGGCAAGAGAATGTGAGGTTATGTTTTTGGAACCTCTGTTAAGTCAAAAGATGAAAAAGATGGGAAATATACAATAGAGCTAGAAACCTGGGAGGTAAATAATTCAAAAATTATTACTTGGATCAACAACTCTGTTTCGCAGTCTATAGGGGTTCAACTAGCAAAATATGAAACGGCCAAGTAGGTTTGGGATCATCTGAAAAAGTTATATGTGCAGTCTAATTTTGTAAAGTAATATCAGTTGGAGATAGATATTCGAGCTCTTCAACAAAATAACATGAGCATAAAGGAATTTTACTCTGCTATGAGCAATCTTTGGGACCAGTTGGCTCTTACTGAATCTACTGAGTTACAAGCTTTTAAGCCGTACATTGACCGTAGAGAAGAACAGCGTCTGGTTCAGTTTTTGATGGCTCTTTGAGATGATTTTGAAGGGCTTCGTGGAACAATTTTACATCGTAATCCTCTTTCAACTGTTGATTCGGTTGTTAATAAATTGTTAGCTGAAGAGATTCGACTGAAGTCTCAATCAGAAAAAGGGAATGTAGACAAAGGAATCCTCCCCAACCCATCTGTTTTTGCTGTTCCTTCTAACAAAGGTAAATCTCATAGAAAAGCTGGTTACGATGAATGTAGTTTTTGCAAGCAGAAGGGTTGGAAAACCCAATGTCCAAAATTGTTGAATAAGTCGCAGCAAGCACAACAGCCATCTCAATGGAGACCTCCTAGTCAGTTTAGCCAACGAAACTTCAAGCCTCCAACATCAAATGTTGCTGCAATTGTTCCTCCATCAGCTGAGAGTACATCATTTTGTAGTCCTACAGTATCTGATCTTGTTGAGCAATTCCAGAGGTTTCTTGCCACACAACGACATGCCATGTCTGCCCAATCCAATATAGGTTTGCCCTTCTCTAGCTCATCAGGTATATCTTCACCCATATGGATCCTTGACTCTGGAGCCTCTCATCATATGTCATCTGATTTTAAATCATTTGTGTCTTTACATCCTGCCTCATCTGTGCCAGTCATGACTACTGATGACACTCCTATGCCATTAGCAGGCACTGGGTCTGTTTCCACATCTCATTTGTCCATTTCAGATGTTTACTACATTCCTAATCTCACTTTGAGTCTTGTTTCTGTTAGTCAATTATGTGATTCTGATTACTTAGTTTTATTTTCTTCCACCTCTTGTTTTGTGCAGGATCTGCAATCCAGGAGGCTGATTGGGACAGGCCGTAGGCAGGGGGGACTTTATATTCTGGATGAACTAAGAGTTCCAGATGTTGCAGCTTCTAGTGTTGACCTGTCATCTTTTCGTTTGAATTCCTCATCTTTTAATTTTTATTTATGGCATTCTTGTCTTGGACATGTTTCCTCTTCCCGTCTGAAATACTTAGCTTCTATAGGGGCTTTAGGAAAGTTACAATCTAATGATATTTCTGACTGTTGTGGTTGCAAACTTGCTAAGTTTACTGCTTTGTCTTTTTCTAAAAGTATTTCAGTTTCTGTTGCACCTTTTGACTTGGTTCATTCTGATGTATAGGGACCATCACCAGTTGCTACCAAAGGTGGTTCTAGATATTATGTATCGTTCATTGATGATTGCACTCATTATTGTTGGGTTTATCTTATGAAACATCGTTCTGAATTTTTTGGCATTTATCATATGTTTTGTGCTTTTGTTAAAACTCAACATAATGCTGTTATCAAGTGCTTTCGATGTGATCTAGGTGGTGAATATACTTCTAATAAATTCTCTGAATTACTTGCTTCTGATGGGACTTTTCACCAAACTTCGTGTACTGACACTCCTGAACAAAATGGAGTTGCTGAAAGAAAACATCGCCACATTGTTGAAACTGCTCGTTCCCTTCTTCTGTCTGCCTTTGTCCCAAATGAGTTTTAGGGGGAAGCTGTCCTCACTGCAGTACATGTCATTAACAGATTTCATTCTTCTGTTACTTCAGGTTTGTCTCCCTTTGAGAAATTATATGGTTGTGTTCCTGATTATTCAGCCTTGAGAGTCTTTGGTTCTACTTGCTTTATTCTTTGTCCTCATGTAGAACGTAGTAAGTTGTCTTCTCGATCAGCGATTTGTGTTTTTCTTGGTTATAGTGATGGTCAGAAGGGTTATCGTTGTTATGATCCTGCAAATCAAAAACTTTATATCTCACGTCATATTGTGTTTCTTGAGCATATTCCCTTTTATTCCATTCCTTCTAGTCAACATGTCCTTACCAAATCTGATCTCACCCACATTGATCCTTTTCACACAGATTCTGACACTGCTCCTCTTCCTGTGACCCATAACCAAAATAATTCTGATGTTGAGCTTTGCAGGGTTGACACTAGTAGTTCTGCAGATCCAGATGCCTCCTCTGTCCCCGCGCCTCCCCAAGAACCTTCTGTGATCGTGGATCCTCCTCCTCCTCGTTATCCTCATCGTGATCGTAAGTCCACTAAATTACCAGATTTTGTTTATTCTAGTTATTCCACTTCTTTTGCTTCCTTCTTAACCTCTATTCACAGTTTGTCTGAGCCATCTTCCTATAAAGAGGCTGTTCTTGATCCCCTTTGGCAGCAGGCTATGGCAGAGGAACTTTCTGCTTTGCACAAGACAGATACTTGGGATCTTGTCTCTTTTCTGCTAGGGAAAACTGCAATTGGTTCTCGTTGGGTATATAAGATCAAAACCAAGTCTAATGGGTCTGTTGAGAGATACAAAGCTCGCTTAGTTGCTAAAAGCTTTTCTCAACAATATGGTATGGATTATGAATAAAGTTTTGCTCCTGTTGCCAAAATGACTACTATTCGTACTCTTATTGCAGTCGCATCTATCCGCCAGTGGCATATTTCTCAAATGGATGTTAAAAATGCCTTCTTGAATGGTGATCTTCAAGAAGAGGTTTATATGGTTCCTCCACCAGGTGTTTCTCATAATCCAGGTGAAGTTTGTAAATTGAAGAAGGCTCTTTACGGGCTTAAACAAGCTCCCCGCGCTTGGTTTGAGAAGTTCTCCATTGTGATTACATCTCTTGGCTTCCACTCTAGCCCGCATGATTCTGCTTTGTTTCTCATGTGCACTTCTCATGGTCGTATCCTGCTCTCCTTATACGTTGATGACATGATCATTACTGGGGATGATGTTAACGGGATTGTGGAGTTAAAACTTCAATTGGCTCATCAGTTTGAGATGAAAGACTTAGGTACTCTTCGTTACTTTTTGGGAATTGAAGTTGCTTACTCTCCTAGAGGTTACCTCCTTTCTCAATCTAAGTACATTGGCACCATTCTTGAACAAGCTCATCTCTCTGATACTAGAACAAAGGATACTCCTCTTGAGCATTATGTTCGGTATACTTCTTCTGATGGTGTTCCTTTGTCAAATCCCACTTTGTATCGTACTCTTATTGGCAGTTTGGTATATCTTACCAGCACTAGACCTGATATTGCTTATGCAGTGCATGTTGTTAGTTAGTTTGTTGCTTCTCCTACTACAGTTCATTGGGCGGCTGTTCTTCGCATTCTTTGTTATCTTCGGGGTACTCAATTTCAGAGTCTTCTCTTTCCTTCATCATCTTCCTTGGAATTACGTGCTTACTCAGATGCTGATTGGGGTGATGACTCCACCGATCATAAGTCTACCACAGGATTTTGCATCTTTCTGGGGGATTCTCTCATTTCTTGGACGAGTAAGAAGCAAGCTTTTGTCTCTCGCTCTTCTACCGAAGCTGAGTACCGTGCCATGGCATCCACTACTGTCGAAATAGTTTGGTTGCGTTGGTTACTTGAGTCTATGGGTGTCACTTCCCTTGGACCCACTCCTATGTATTGTGATAATATGAATGCTATACAAATCACTCGCAACTCAGTCTTCCATGAACGCACCAAGCATATTGAGATTGACTGGCATTTCACTCGACACCATTTTCAGCATGGGACCATCACTTTACCCTTCGTATCTTCTTCTATGCAAATTGCTGACTTGTTTACAAAGTCGCATTCCACTCCACTCCACGCTTTCGTTTCTTGATTAACAAACTCTTGATACTTCCTGTTGATGTATCATGAGTTTGAGGGGGGATGTTAGATAATATGGTGCATTTATGTTTTACTTATTTTATTTATCTTAAGGGTAGTTTAGTTTTTTATTTATTGCATATATATTTTTACTCTTTTTTCTATTATTGTAAGGTTGACTAATTTACTTTTGCAATAGAGAACCTTAGCCACTTTTCTTTTCTCCCTTGTTCTTCTTCTCTTCCTCATATGCATTGTTAATCTTAATAATAAGTTTATTTCTAAAGTAAAAAAGTAATTATGTATCCATCCTTAATTTAAAAAGTGCATCGTTTGAGTAATTAGAAAATTTATTAAATGTACAAGTTTTTTTGTCTTTCACTTGAGTAATTAGAAAAATTATTATGGTGATGTTTAAGAGAATTTAACATTTCTTCAAGAGAAATAACATTTGTTTAACATTTTTGGGCGTTTGTGGTGAAGTGATATTTGGTTTTGTAGGATGATGAGGACGGTTGGTATTATAGTGACTTACAAGTTACAATATCTTAAGTTTTAGCATGTAGTTTCTTGCTAATTTGTTGCATCCACCACCACCACCTACTTCTACGTGTTGGTTTCCCCTTGAACGTGAGAGGTTGTGCTGCCTTGCTCGGAACGTGAAGGAAGGGAGCACAAAGCCGTGATTGCTTCAAACTATGTTGCTTGTTCTACTCTTCCATCGCTACTCACAAGCAAATAAAATGTTTGACTGATTGGTGGAGGGAGGCCTGAGGAAGTAGGAACTCCTTCGCGTTCCACCATAATTTGACTCTTCTTTATATCGAATCATTTACTTTCTAACAAGTTGTCTTGAAATCTCAATGAATCCCCTTTTGCACCATCACATGTGCAGCATAAGTTTTAACACTTCGCTTTCTTTAGATCTTTTAGCCTTTTTTAGTAAAAATTCGTTTTTGACAATTTGTTAATTTTTTTAAAATATTCCTCACTTGATACATAATATACTAATATCCTAAAGTACAATTAAGTATTTAAGTGAAAACATTTTTTAATAATGTTATTTTTATCCATATAAATTTTAAAATCAAACTAAAAAACACATATTTAAAGAATTCAAGTTCTTTTTGCTCGGACCAAAACATGTTAGTTGTTTTCTACCATCTTTATAGTATTATTCTTAATTATGTTTGATATATTTTAAAGAATCTTGTTATTCGCCTAATTTTTATACGTTTAATTTTTTTTAATTTATTTACAAATTTATTTTGTATTCTACAAGAATGTTATAATCATATATAGATGATTTGATATATCTTTCACATTAACATACGATGTAAATAAGATATACGTATAAAAATTATATGTAAAATATTTTCTGATTTTAAATATGATTTTGTTAACATGTGTAATAAGGACACGTGTTAAGCATTAAAAATAATATTTATTATCCATTATTAATTACTTAAATAATAAAGTATTAAATATTGTTTAGATTTTTAAGATAAAAAATGTTTGTACTTTTTATTTAATAATTTTTATTTTTATTTCTTTGTTAACAAAACCCTTTAAAGATTTATAATGAAAAAACTTACTAATAACTAATAAAAAATAGAGTTTTTTTTACGAATGGCTTAAGAGTATTTATTAAGGAATTTAAATTAAAAAAATTGTATAGAAATAAAATTTTTAAATTATTAATATATTAAATATTTTTATTTTTATACAAATTTTTTTATTTTTAATAAATATCTTTAGAACATTCTTTAAAAAAAAGCCATAAAAATACGATAATAAACAAAAATCTAAGTATCAAATAACGCAATATTGGAAGGATGAGAATACTACAAAGAATAATTTTATTTTATTTTAATTTTTTTTAATAATCTTCTTAATTATTAAATGAAAAAAATATTAAAAGACCCCACAAAACAATTCCTAACCTGCGTGCAGTTTTGTATATTGCAATTTGTAGTAGAGTTTTATTATATAATCTTAAAAAAAAATTAATAATTTTTTTAATAATAAATAAAAAAATATTTAATAAAAAAATAAATATTTGTATATTTTTAAAATATTAAATATATTTATTTTTTATTAAATATTTTTTATTTAATATTAAAAAATTATTAAATTTTTAAAAAATATATATAATAAAACTCTAATTCAAATTGCAATATGCAGAGCTGCATACAGGTTGGGAATGGGATTGTGTTGTGCGGGTGTCCTCAATTAAAACAAAAAGGCAAAATAGAAAGATGCGTGATTGATTGATTTGATTCCTATAAAGACGGTGGAGATGAGTCCACGTTTCTTTAAGCAAAACGACAACAATAATATGTCGTCGTCATTCCCAACTCAAACAGCCTACAGATTTGAAAGTACCGAAGTACACATTTACATAAGAAGCTTTTTATGAAAAATGATCTTCTTACCGTAACTTTTATCTTACATTATTTTTTATTATATTTTTAAAAAATTATAATTAATTAAAAAAATATAAAAAATAATATAATTAATAATATAAAAATTTAATATAAAAAATATAATAAAAAATTTATTATTAATTTTTTATTATAGACTCATTATGTTTAGAGTTATAAATGTATTATTTTTTTTTTATTTGACATAATTTATATATAAATTTGAGTGTAAATAAATATTATTAATTAAAATTTATAATTTTTTATATATAGTTATTCATTAAAAAAATAATTTGACTAAATTTATATATAATCTAAGTATTATTAATTAAATATATAAAATTTTAAATAATTAATATTAACCGTTGATTTTTAAATTAATAAATTAATACTTTATTATTATTAATCTATTAATAAATTGTATACTTTGATGTCTGTATTAAACAAACCTAAAAACATATACTATCTTTCTCAATTTCTCCTTTCTCTAATCCATATACGCAGGATATACCGCCATGTTGATTTGTTCAAACACGTCAGAGACGGTTCAGCCCTGCGGTTATTTTAATCTATATATGCCAATATTTGGAATTGGAAGAAAGCACCCAAAATTCCTAAACCAGAAAAAATTCCGTATAACAAAGAAATTATGGTTTTGATATTTATTGATAAGGAAGTTAAAATAAAATTTTTTAAATACAAATAAAATATTAAATGTATTAAAAATTTTAAAAAATTACAATTTGTTTTATTTTCATCTAAAAGTTTTTTATTTTGATTTTGTTAATAAGTGTTCAGTAAAACTCAAAAAATTATTATTGAATGTCATAAATTTTTTTGGTATTTCACTAAGTATCTCATAAGAATTAATTCTCAAGCAACTAAAAGCTATTCTATCAACTATCGTTTTTTTTTTATCTATTAGAGTATAGCTTACTTACTACTGTAATTACTGCAACCAATCCTTGTTGGTATATAATGGTATGAATTACACCTATATTGTAAATTACAAAATTATATGCATTTGAGATAAGTTTTTTTAAAAAAAAAAAATCAAATGATATATCGACATAGATCTTTTAAAGTGAGTTTGTCTCTAAAACAAAAAAAGTAAAAATGTATTCATCCTTAATTTAATAAAGTGCATCGTAATCATAACTTATTAAATGATCTATCGATGAATACATCATTACTTGTTCACTTTAAAAAAAATTATTTTAAAGAATTTTTTTCTATAGACACGCACTCATGTGTAGAGAAATACAAGATTATTAATCTTTTGATTGAAATAACGAATTTATGAATTGGTAATATAATTTTGAAATAATAGTTAATTAATTATTATTCAAAGTAATTTTATTTATGTAAAAAAGTAATTTTATTTTAATTTATTGTTAATATAAACAAAATTTATATTATTAGTATAAATGATCAACTTCCATCGTTATAGTGATTCAAATGTTTTTTATCTATAATATAATTAATTACTATTTGATTAATTCATGAGTTCTTCACAATCAATATAATTTTTTTTATCATTATTTACAATTTTCAGATAATTTTTTTTACTACATCCATTACAAGTTTTTTGGTCAGATCCATCCCAAGTTAGCTAGCAACCCAATCGACGACTCCAGTTCCAAAATGGGCTTTAAGTTTCTATCAAACCCAACCAACCCAAACCCACCCACATAAAAATTCTGAAGAATGAAAAAAAATGGGCGTGGGCCCACTCAAGAGTTAAATTGATTTAGTGGAAGCCTGCAGGGGTGGACGAACAGTGTGGGAGATTGACCCAATCCTGGAAGATATCAAGATCCTGCAAATCCAGCTCCGGATCTATGGTTTCCTTTGGACTAAAAGGGAAGCAAATGGTGCAGCTTTTCTTCATTTATGAAATTCCTTAGCTTTTCTTCATTTTTCCCACCGTATATGCCTTCCTAACTATTGAATTTCCATTATTTCTGGCAGATTCAATTATTGGCCTTTTAATTTAGTTTCATTTTTCATTTTTTTTTCTTCTTATCTGTTAGTGAGTTGGGGTTGCTACTAGTACTGGGGGTGAGGAGAAGTGGGTGGTAGAGTCTCAAACTCTTCATCAAAGAGGGACATTCTAATATTAATAGTAATACTATCTATCACCTTGAAGGATAACAGACAACTAAAAATAGATGAATATTGCCAATTTATTAATGAGTTGTGAGCAACTTCAACAAGGGGAGGCGATTGCTTTGACTATGTCTTCTGCAACAATTCTATTGAATTGTTTTATTATTTGAAATAAGATCATTCATAAAATCAATATTAATTGTTTCCTGTAATTTAATGTGAAAAGAAACAATTCCTAATTTTTTTAGACATACCTACTTATAACAGGACACTAGTTATTTGTAAGAAACATAATCATTTGGCAAACTTATAACAAGGCACAAATTCATTACAAGAAACATAATTGTCTGATACCTTATTTCAGAAAATAAAGTGAAACCTAGATTCACTAGTTATATTATAATAGCAATACATTATGCTTCAGTAACACTACTAATTTGTGGGCTCTTTGTCAGTGGACTTGAAAACTCAAAGTGTCTTATTGAAGGATGCACCAAAAGAACCTGCAAATTAAATAAATCATAGTTACAAAAGTAAATAATTAAGCTGCTTATGTTGAAGTTTGAATATTATACGGGCAATGATATCTATGGTGTGAATGCAGAAAAATCTCAATAATTCTTCATTTTTTTTTAATAGTGACACTTTGATCTCTTCTCATTCAATTTATTTGTGCAAGTTGATCCAAATAATACTTTGAATAATACGGTGTGTGTGTGACAATTCAAGTTATTATTTCTCCCTAAATTATTTAATTAATTTATTAATTACTAATAGTTCGTTATATACATATGAGTATTAAATATTAATTTTTGTATAGGATGAACTTGAATACCTTGTAGGCATTCCCTAGGTCCCTAACTTGAGTGAGTTTATTAGTGCTTTCAATTTTTTATTGATACTTTTCATAAAAATTAGTAATTTTAATTTTTTAAATATTTTATTTTAATTAGAATTAATCTCTAATTAATTATATTAAGATTTATCTATTCATACTTTACAATATTAATTATTTATATTTTTACTTATGTATTTAAAATCTTGCTATTTCTTATCATTTATATTATTCAAATAGCCTTTTATCTATTTGCTAGTTATCTTGCAAACCACACATTTACATTTTAATAAAGTACTTATTGTATTTTCTCTTTATCAGAAACACGATATAGCTAGAATTATTTGATGAGCTTATGTTTTTAGATTTAGGTAATTTAATTATATTAAGACGTATTTTGTACTATGAGTTATGGACTTTTGCATAATTGCATTATATTTAGATTTTTTTTTCAGAATTGTCATACTTTGAAAGAAAAGGAGCACACTTACTTTCGTTATTGGCCAATTAGTCAAAACCCGCTGATATTTCCTAATGAAAATGATTAAATACATATTGCAAATGCTAAGAGTGCCCAAGGGGAAAAAAATGCTATGAGAATTTTGAGTAACCATTTGCAATTGGCTGCAACATGAAAAAAATAATAATAAAGAAGACAAGAAAAGACGGCACCATAAGAAAGGAATAAAGAGTCAGAGAAAGAATAAAGAAATGAAGAGTTTTGGCTAAAAAAAGGTAAGAGTAATTAAGTTTAATCAGGAGTGTGAATAATAAATAATATAATTAAGACTAAATTTGAATATAAATTCTTTAGGTGAAGATAATTTAAGAAGAAATTATTTAAGTAAAGATATTTTAAGAAATTACAATTATAAGTTATTAAGAGAAGTTTAGATAAACAATTATGCCAATTCCCTCACCCCTCTTATTAGTATGTATCACGTGGACTATTAAATGATGTAAAATCATAAGCATTTTATATATAAAGTTAAAAGTATCGTAATAATTGTTCTAACAGTAATAAACACATGAATAATATATAATGCAAAAATTCTTTATGAGAATAGAATGTGTGAATTAAAACAATTAACTGTAAAGAATAAAACATATTAGATAGCTACAAAAAATTATATAGTATTATGTAACTCAATTGAAACTGAAAAATTTTTACTTACCTAAGTGACAACTTGTTAGATCTTAACGGAAGGAGTTCATCTTTGTGACCACCATGACATAAAGTCGATCTCTCAAGTCAAAAATAAGTCTGAAGTAAGCATGTCTCCATTTTCTGTTGAAGAAAATGGCAGCACAAACTCCCCAAAAGCTTGTAGCAAATTCAACTCCCAGGCCTATATAGAAGCATGATAAAAATTCAGATTCATCCTCATCTTCATCTGTAACATTTTTGTCTTTAGATTTACCATCCTCTGAGCAATTTTGTGAAAGCGGAGGTCCACAAAGATCAGGATTGTCAATGTAGCTAAGAGCACTAAACCCTTGAAGTTGAGTCCCTAATGGAATTTTGCCTGTGAAATTGTTGAATGACAGGTTCAAGTAACTAAGAAAAGACAAATTGGACATGCTCTGAGGAATTTCACCCGAAAGTTGATTTTTTGAAAAATCAAGGGACTCCAACTGTCTCATATTGCCAATCTCTTTTGGTATCCTTCCCATTAATTGATTGCGGGACAAGTTCAAGGAATGCAATTCACTGAGGCTAAACATTTGTGAGGGTATTGTTCCTGTCAGATCATTACTTGAAAGGTCAACAAAACGCATAAACTTCAGGTTTTCTCGATATTTTGATCCTTGACCTTTTATAAGCAGTATAAGACTGTCTTCGATGATGTAACTTTCATTATCAAAATCATATAGAAATCTAAGCTTACTAAATGAAGCATTTTTGAAAACCCAGGCTGTAATATTATTTAGGCAGTTGGGTATATGTCCTGAGATTCTGTTATCTCCAAAATCCAAAATAGTGAGGGAATTCATTTGGCATATCTGTGGTGGAATATTACCACTAAATTGATTGGACCTTAATTGGAGAACCTTTACATTGTGAGCTATCCAATTTGGTAAATTTCCTGAAAAGTTATTTCGACAAACATTAAGGATCCATAGGGAGTGACAATTTTGCAATGAGGGAGGTATCTCTCCAAAGAACCTATTCTCATGCAGATGCAGCGACGTAAGATTTGACAAGAAGCCCATTGATGGGGGTATCTTGCCTGTTAGATTATTGCTTCCCAGGTTAATATGAACCAACGATTTCCAATTCATCCAGCAGTCTGTAAGCCCTCCGGATAAATGATTATTAGACATGTCCAAGTACATCAAATTGCTTTTCCCACTCATCTTATGACATAAGAGAGGAGAAATGGACCCTGATAAAGAGTTGTTTGCTATTATGAAAACGACCACATTTGATGATATTCGAGGAAGGCCACCTCTAAAACTATTTGACAACAGTCTTGTGAATGTAGAGTTTAGCAACACGTTGGACAAGTCCCCATCAATTGAGTTGTCTTTTAAATGGAGCATTTCCATTCCAGATACAAAGTCCCAAAACTTGTCTTGAGCCTCGAATGAAAATTTCGAGTTCTTGATAGATAGAATCCCAAGAGATCTTTGTGTATATAGCCATGCAGGAAGTTTAGGACCAACAGGTCCTAAAACTAAAACAGTCAGTTGAAAAGGAGGATCCCAGTGGGAATCAAAATCAAAGATAATGCCAGGTGATCCCATCAGCAACCACTTTAAATTTGACAGTTTGTCAAAATATCTCTCGGAAACAACCCCTGTCAAGAGATTTGAGTCGACATCCAAGCTAATTAAGGATGATAGATTACCCAAATTTGGGGGAATAGGTCCACAAAATAAGTTGTCATAAAGATTAAGATCTTGTAGATGTTCTAGTTGGCCTAACCAATCTGGAATTGGCCCATTCAAGTGATTTTTAGCCAAATCCAACCCTTCCAAATTTTGGAGATTAAGCGATGTCTTAGGTAGATGGCCTCTAAAAAAATTCTGGGCAAGGACAATATCAAAGATATGACAAGTGAGATTGAATAACCAATTAGGCAACTCTGAGTCAAAAGCATTATCGGCAAGATCAAGAACTTCAAGTGCAGTAAAATTAGCATACTGAAGAGATGGACTAATGTTTTCAAGTTGACAACTCTCTAAGTACAACTCTGAAAGTGATGGAAGCATAGTCACTAACTGAAGCCAGTTAGTTTCCTTGTGAAGATCAATGCCACTGAGGTCGATATATTTCAAGGAGGAAGTGCGAGAAAGCCACTGAAGATTATGAATGAGAAGATTTTCATTACCTAATAAATCAAGGTAACGAAGAGCTGAAGAGTTTCCACACGAACGAGGAGGAGAAGTTACTGATAGGTTATGACAATGCAAACTACGCTCAGAATTGGATCGGAGAGCTAAGAAATCATTATTGCCCAAATCCAAGTGATTTAAAAATTCCAATTGTAGCAAAGATAAGTGGATATAACCTGTGAGGCAGTGTGATTTATCCACTTTGTCTGTGTAAGCAGAGAGACTTGTAAAACAATGGAGACTGATCTCTGTGACTCTACTTGTCAGATTGTCACACTTCACTCCTGTCCATTGACAACAATCTGGTTGAGTGGACCATGTAGACAGGAGGCCTGATGGATCTATGACTCCTTGTTTGAAGTTTAACAAAATCTGTTTGTCTTTCTCGTTGCAGCGGATCTTCATACTACACGTGACAGAGTTGAACATGGTTACGCACAGTAACCATACAAAAATGATTGCATATCGGGAGGGAGAGGTATCCATGATCACGCATGAAATGAAGGGACTATGGATGGCTTGGAGGGAGAGGTATATTTGGTATGTCGTTCCTCTATAGTGAAAGTATGTATTTATAGAAAAATATGATAACATATTTGTGAATCGTAGGAGAAAAAACAAAAGACGGATTCAAATATGATAATATTGTCAAAGGTTATCCCTCAATGATCTTAATTTCCCATTTCATACGTTCATACGTCTAAATGACAGATTCAAATCACCTTTCTATTTTATTTTTTATTTTTTTACACGTGTCATTTATAATTATACATTTCGTTAGATTAAAAAATAAAATATTATTAAATTAAATATTAATTATTGTAAAATTATCCAAAATAATAATCTGAGAGTAAGTTACAATTTCTGGTCTTCAATCCTATCTCACTTGTTAAATTTTGCCCAGTAGACAAAAAATATCATGTCATATATTTTGAAATCAGTCAAACTACTTTATATCATTATCTCATCCCTCCTTGATGCATATATATATATATATAAATATATATATAGAAGATCACGACAAAAACCAAGAATGATCCCCCAAAGATCAGTCCATGGTGCATAATTTTGTAATTGATACTCAATAAAGATTTCAGATGTTGTCCCATATAAAAATTATCCAAACATTTTTTTGAAAAATTATTTAAAATAATAAATAAAGTAGGGTAAAAAAGTTCAGTTTCAATGACAAACATGACAAAGTATTACGAGCAAGCCAAACAAATGTCAAGTTCATTGCAGTGAATGACTTAGATAAGAGAAAGAAGAAAGAAAATTCAAATTTGCAGTAGTTGAGCTACATCTTATGGGCTCATATATGGCCAATATCATTCACACCCCAAACAAAGCTTGACCCAAAAAAAAACAAAAAACTTGATCATGACATTTTTTTTCTTTACTACGTGTGTGTTTTGGAGGGATTGAATTTTGGCTAAAAATTTTTTTGGGATAAAATATTTTTCCACTGTTTTAGCATTGTTTGGGTAAAATCGATTATAGTAAAAAAAAAAAAAAAACGTTTGTTGCACCAAAGAAAAGCTTTTTTAATCTTAAGCTTGATTTGGACATTATGTAAAAAACTTTTAGATTTTTTTTTTCAAAAACGGATTATGTTATGTTTTTATCAAAGTAACCTTAAAACATCAAATATAATATAATATAAATAAATTATTCAATATCATTTTTAGTAATTTAAGACATAAAATTGATTCTTTATACAATTCAAACAGAACAACTTATCTTAAAATCGTTTTTCAGTTAATATATCCAAACATAAAATTGATTTTATCATAATTGATTATAAAGAAAATCAATTACCCAGTTAATTGATTATTGAAATAATTTTTTTTCACAGCTAAGTTGTTCCTCTATAGTGAAAGTGTGTATTAACAAAAAATATGATAACATAGTTGTGAATTGTAGGAGAAAAAAAAAACACGGATTAAAATATGATAACATTGTCAAAGGTCTACGCGTCAATGATCTTAATTTCCCATTTCATACATCTAAATAACGGATTCAAATTTCCTTTCTATTTTCCTTTCTATTTTTTTACATGTGTTATTTATAGCTATACATATCATTAGATTGAAAAATAAAATATAATTAACTTAAATATCAATTATTATAAAATTATCCAAAATAATACTCTGAAAGTAAGTTAGAATTTCTCATCTCCAATCCTATCTCACCGGTAAAATTTTGCCAAGTAGAAAAAAAATCATGTCATATATTTTGAAATCAGTCAAACTACTTAATGTCATTGTCTCGTTACTCCTTGCTGCATATATATATATATATATATATATATATATAGAAGATCATGAGCAAATACCAAGAATGATGCACCAAAGATCAGTCCTTATGCATGACTTTGTAATTGATACTCACTAAAGATTTTACATGTTGCCCTATATAGAAATTGTCCAAACAATTTTTTGAAAAGTTATTTTAAAAAATAAATAATTAGGGTAAAAAAGTTCAGTTTAAGTGACAAACATGACAAAGTATTAAGAGCAAGCCAAACAAACGTCAAGTTGCAGTGTAGTGAATGACCTAAGTAAGAGAAAGGAGAAAAAAAAATTCAAAGTTGTAGTAGTTGAGCTACAACTTATGAGCTCATATATGGCCAATATCATTCACACCACAAACAAAGCTTGACCAAAAAAAAATAAACAACTTAATGATGACATTTTTTTTCTTTACTACGTGTGTATTTGGTAGGGATTAAATTTTGGCTAAATTTTTTTTTTGGATGAAAGCTTTTTCCAATGTTTTAGCATTTTTTGGTTAAATTGATTATAGTAAAAAAAGTTTTTTACACCAGAGAAAAGCTTTTTTAATCTTAAGCTTCATTTCAGACAATATGTAGAAAAGCTTTTAGATTATTTTTTTTCAAAAGCAAATTATGTTATGTTTTCATCAAAGTAACCCTAAAACATCAAACATGATATAAATAATCTCATATCACTTTTAGTAATTTAATACATAAAAGTGACACTTTTTATACAATCTAAACTAAAAGATTATTGTAAAATCACTTTTCAATTAATATATCCAAATATAAAACTGATTTTATTATAATTAATTATGACAAAAATCGATTACACATTTTATCGATTATTGAATTTTTTTTACAGCTAAGTCATTCCTCTATAGTGAAAGTGTGTATTAATAGAAAAATATGATAACATAGTTGTGAATCGTAGGAGAAAAAAAAAAGACAGATTAAAAAATGATAACATTGTCAAAGGTCTACGCGTCAATGATCTTAATTTCCCATTTCATACGTCTAAATGATAGATTCAAATCTCCTTTCTATTTTCCTTTCTATTTTTTTACATGTGTCATTTATACTATACATATCATTAGATTGAAAAATAAAGTATTTTTAAATTAAATATCAATTATTATAAACTTATCCAAAATAATTCTCTGAGAGTAAGTTATAATTTCTCATCTCCAATCCTATCTCACTGGTTAAATTTTGCCAAGCAGAACAAAAAAATCATGTCATATATTTTGAAATCAGTCAAACTACTTAACGTCATTATCACGTCCCTCGTTCGTGCATATATATATAGAAGATCACTAGCAAATATGAGGAAATGATCCACCAAAGATCAGTCCTTGGTGCATGACTTTGTAATTAATACTAACTAAAGATTTCAAATGTTGCCGAATATAAAAATTGTCCAACCAATTTTTTTAAAAATTATTTTAAATAATAAATAAATTAGGGTAAAAATGTTCAGTTTTAGGGACAAATGCAACAAAGTATTATGAGCAAGCCAAACAAACGTCAAGTTGCAGTATATTGAATGACTTAGGTATGAGAAAGAAGAAAGAAAATTTAAATTTGTAGTAGTTGAGCTACAGCTTGTGGGCTCAGATATGGCCAATATCATTCACACCCCCAAACAAAGCATGACAAAAACAAAAAACAAAAAACATGATCATGACATTTTTTTAATTTACTACATGTGTGTTTGGTAGGGATTAAATTTTTTTTATGGGATAAAAGCTTTTTCAACTGTTTTAGCATTGTTTGAGTAAAATAGATTATAGTAAAAAAGTTTTTTATAGCAAAGAAAAGCTTTTTTAATCTTAAGCTTGATTTTGGAAATAATGTAAAAAAGCTTTTAGATTTTTTTTTCAAAGGCGAATTATGTTATGTTTTTACCAAAGTAACCCTAAAACATCAAATATAATATAACATAAACAAATTATTTTATTTCATATTTTGTAATTTAATACATAAAAGAGACTCTTTTTATACAGTCCAAACCAAACAGAATATCTTAAAATCACTTTTTAGTTAACATATCCAAATATAAAACTGATTTTATCATAATTGATTATGAAGAAAATCGATTACATAGTTAATCGATTGTTGCAATAATTTTTTTACCACTGCTAAGTCGTTCCTCTAAGGTGAAAGTGTGTATTAATAGAAAAATATGATAACATAGTTGTGAATCGTAGTAGAGAAAAGAATAGACTGATTCAAATATGATAACATTGTCAAAGGTCTACGCACCAATGATCTTAATTTTCGATTTCATACGTCTAAATGACGGATTCAAATCTCCTTTCTATTTTCCTTTTTATTTTTTTACACATGTCATTTATAATTATACATATCATTAGATTGAAAAATAAAATATTATTAAATTAAATATCAATTGTTATAAAATTATCCAAAATAATACTCTGAGATTAAGTTAGAATTTCTCGTCTCCAATCCTATCTTACCGGTTAAATTTTGCCAAGTAGAAAAAAATATCATGTCATATATTTTGAAATCAGTCAAACTACTTAACGTCGTTATCTCGTCCCTCCTTGGTGTGTGTGTGTGTGTGTCTATATATATATATAAGATCACGAGTGTAACATCCTAATACAGATATCTAGATATATTCGTATTACGATGTTACAACGAGCAAATACGATGAATGATCCACCAAATATCAATCCTTGGTGCATAACTTTGTAGATAATACTCACTAAAGATTTCAAATGTTGTCATATATATAAAAATTGTCCAAACAATTTTTTGAAAAATTATTTTAAATAATAAATAAATTAGGGTAAAAACGTTTAGTTTTAGTGACAAACATGGCAAATTATTAAGAGCAAACCAAACAAACGTCAAGTTGCAGTGTAGTGAATGACTTAGGTAAGAGAAAGGAGAAAGAAAATTCAAAGTTGTAGCAGTTGAGCTAAAACGTATGGGCTCATATATGGCCAATATCATTCACACCACAAACAAAGCTTGACCAAATAAAAAAATAAAAAACTTGATCATGACATTTTTTTCTTTACTACGTGTGTGTTTGGTAGGGATTAAATTTTGGCTAATTTTTTTTTTTGGAATAAAAGCTTTTTCAACTGTTTTAGCATTGCTTGAGTAGAATTGATTATAGTAAAAAGGTTTTTTACAGTGAAGAAAAGCTTTTTTAATCTTAGGCTTGATTTTGGAAATTATGTAAAAAAGCTTTTAGATTTTTTTTTTCAAAAGCGGATTATGTTATGTTTTTATCAAAGTAACCCTAAAACATCAAATATAATACAATATAAACAAATTATTTCATTTCATATTTTGTAATTTAATATATAAAAGTGATTTTTTTTATACAATTAAAACCAAAATAGATTATGGTAAAATGACTTTTTAGTTAACATATTCAAATATAAAACTAATTTTCTCATAATTGTTTATGAAGAAAATCGATTACATAGTTAATTGATTATTGCAATAATTTTTTTTCCACTGGTAAGTCGTTCCTCCATAGTGAAAGTGTGTATTAATAGAAAAATATGATAACATAGATGTGAATCGTAGGAGACAAAAAAAAAGATGGATTCAAATATGATAACATTGTCAAAGGTCTACGCACCAATAATCTTAATTTCCCATTTCATACGTCTAAATGATGGATTCAAATCTCCTTTCTATTTAGCTTTCTATTTTTTTTACATGTGTCATTTATAAGTATACATATCGTTAGATTGAAAAATAAAGTACTTTTAAATTAAATGTCAGTTATTATAAAATTATCCTAAATAATACTCTAAGAATAAGTATAATTTCTCGTCTCCAATCCTATCTCACTGGTTAAATTTTGCAAGTAGAAAAAAATATCATGTCATATATTTTGAAATCAGTCAAACTACTTAACGTTATTATTTCGTCCCTCTTTGGTGTGTGTGTAAATATATATATAAATAAATAAATAAATATATATATATATATATAGAGAGAGAGAGAGAGAGAGATCACAAGCAAATACCATGAATGATCCACCAAATATCAGTGCGCATAACTTTGTAATTGATACTCACTAAAGATTTCAAAAGTTGTCGTATACAAAAACTGTCCAAACAATTTTTGAAAATTTATTTTAAATAATAAATAATTTTGGATAAAAATGTTCAGTTTTAGCGACAAACATGACAAATTATTAAGAGCAAACCAAACAAACGTCAAGTTGCAATGTAATGAATGACTTAGGTAAGAGAAAGGAGAAAGAAAATTTAAAGTTGTAGAAGTTGTGTTACAATTTATGGGCGCATATATGGCCAATATCATTCACACCACAAACAATGCTTGACCCAAAAAAAAAACAAAAAACTTGATCATGAAATTTTTTTTCTTTACTACGTATGTGTTTGGTAGGGACTAAATTTTGGGTAATTTTTTTTTTTTGGGATAAAAGCTTTTTCAATTGTTTTAGCATTATTTGAGTAGAATTGATTATAGTAAAAAAGTTTTTTACAATGAAGAAAAGCTTTTTTTAATCTTAAGCTTGATTTTGGAAATTATGTAAAAATGCTTTTAGATTTTTTTTTCAAAAGCGGATTATGTTATGTTTTTATCAAAGTAACCCTAAAACATCAGATATAATATAATATAAACAAATTATTTCATTTCATATTTTGTAATTTAATACATAAAAGTGACTCTTTTTATACAATCCAAACCTAAATCGATTATCGTAAAATCACTTTTTAGTTAACATATACAAATATAAAACTGATTTTATCATGATTGGTTATAAAGAAAATCGATTACATAGTTAATCGATTATTGCAATAATTTTTTCCACTGCTAAGTCGTTCCTCTATAGTGAAAGTGTGTATTAATAGAAAAGTATGATAACATAGTTGTGAATCGTAGGAGAGAAAAAAAAAAGACAGATTCAAATAAGATAACATTGTCAAAGGTCAACGCACCAAATGATCTTAATTTCCCATTTCATACATCTAAAAGACGGATTCAAATCTCCTTTCTATTTTTTAACACGTGTCATTTATAACTAGACATATCATTAGATTGAAAAAAAAGTATTTTAAAATTAAATATAAATTATTATAAAATTATCAAAATAATACTCTAAGAGTAAGTATAATTTCTCGTCTCCAATCCTATCTCAATTGGTTAAATATAGCCAAGTAGAAAAAAATATCATGTCATATATTTTGAAATCAGTCAAACTACTTAACGTCGTTATCTCGTCCCTCCTTGGTGTGTGTGTGTGTGTAAATATATATATAGAAATAAATAAATAAATAAATATATATATATATATATATATATATATATATAAAAGACCATGAGCAAATGCCATGAATGATCCACCAAATATTAGTCCTTCGTGCATAATTTTGTAATTGATACTCACTAAAGATTTCAAATGTTGTCGTATATAAAAATTGTCCAAACAATTTTTTGAAAAATTATTTTATATAATAATTAAATTTCGGTAAAAAAGTTCAGTTTTAGTGACAAACATGTCAAATTATTAAGAGCAAACCAAACAAACGTCAAGTTGCAGTGTAATGAATGACTTAGGTAAGAGAAGGAGAAAGAAAATTCAAAGTTGCAGAAGTTGAACTACAACTTATAGGCTCATATATGGCCAATATCATTCATGCCACAGACAATGCTTGACCCAAAACAAAAAACAAAAAACTTGATGATGACATTTTTTTCTTTACTATATGTGTGTTTGGTAGGGATTAAATTTTGGTTTTTTTTTTTTGGGATAAAAGCTTTTTCAACATTTTTAGTATTGTTTGAGTAGAATTGATTATAGTTAAAAAGTTTTTTACAGCAAAGAAAAGCTTTTTAAATCTTAAGCTTGATTTTGGAAATTTTGTAAAAATGCTTTTAGATTTTTTTTTCAAAAGTGGATTATGTTATGTTTTTTATCAAAGTAACGCTAAAACATCATATATAATATAATATAAACAAATTATTTCATTTCATATTTTGTAATTTAATACATAAAAGTAACTCTTTTTATACAATCCAAACCAAAACCGATTATTGTAAAATCACTTTTTAGTTAACATATCCAAATATAAAACTAATTTTATCATAATTGATTATGAAGAAAATCGATTACATAGTTAATCGATCATTGCAATAATTTTTTCCACTGCTAAGTCGTTCCTCTATAGTGAAAGTGTGTATTAATAGAAAAATATGATAACATAGCTCTGGATCATAGGAGAGAAAAAAAAGAGATTCAAATATGATAACATAGTCAAAGGTCTATGCACCAATGATCTTTATTTCTCATTTCATACGTTTAAAAGATGGATTCAAATCTCCATTCTATTTAGCTTTCTATTTTTTTACACGTGTCATTTATAACTATACATAGCGTTAGATTGAAAAAAAAAGTATTTTTAAATTAAATATTAGTTATTATAAAATTATCCAAAATAATACTCTAAGAGTAGGTATAATTTCTCGCCTCCAATCCTATCTCAGCAGTTAAATTTAGCCAAGTAGAAAAAAATATCATGTCATATATTTTGAAATCATTCAAACTACTTGACGTCGTTATCTCGTCCCTCCTTGGTGTGTGTGTGTGTGTGTAAATATATATATAGAAATATATATATATAGAAGATCACGAGCAAATACCACGAACGATCCACCGAATATCAGTCCTTCATGCATAACTTTGTAATTGATACTCACTAAAGATTTCAAATGTTGTCGCATATAAAAATTGTCCAAACAATTTTTTGAACAATTATTTTATATAATAATTAAATTTGGGTAAAAAAGTTCAATTTTAGTGACAAACATGTCAAATTATTAAGAGCAAACCAAACAAACGTCAAGTTGCAGTGTAATGAAAGACTTAGGTAAGAGAAGGAGAAAGAAAATTCAAAGTTGCAGAAGTTGAACTACAACTTATGGGCTCATATATTGTCAATATCATTCACGCCACAAATAATGCTTGACCCAAAAAAACAAATAAAAAACTTGATCTTGACATTTTTTCTTTACTATGTGTGTGTTTTGTATGGATTAAATTTTGGCTAATTTTTTTTTCTTCGAATAAAAGCTTTTTCAACTTTTTTAGTATTCTTTGAGTAGAATTGATTATAGTTAAAAAGTTTTTTACAGCGAAGAAAAGCTTTTTAAATCTTAAGCTTGATTTTGTAAATTATGTAAAAAAGTTTTAGATATTTTTTCAAAAGCGGATTATGTTATGTTTTTATCAAAGTAACCCTAAAACATCATATATAATATAAACAAATTATTTCATTTCATATTTTGTAATTTAATACATAAAAGTGACACTTTTTATACAATCCAAACCAAAACTGATTATCGTAAAATCACTTTTTAGTTAACATATCCAAATAAAAAACTAATTTTATCATAATTGATTATGAAGAAAATCGATTACATAGTTAATCGATTATTGCAATAATTTTTTCCTCTGCTAAGTCGTTCCTCTATAGTGAAAGTATATATGCATTAATACAAAAATATGATAACATAGTTGTGGATCGTAGGAGAAAAGAAAAAAAGAAAGATTCAAATATGATAACATTGTCAAAGGTCTATGCACCAATGATCTTAATTTCCTGTTTCATACGTCTAAAAGACAAATTCAAATCTCCTTTCTATTTAGCTTTGTATTTTTTTACAAGTGTCATTTATAACTAAACATGTCGTTAGATTGAAAAAAAAGTATTTTTAAATTAAATATCAGTTATTATAAAATTATCCAAAATAATACTCTGATAGTAAGTATAATTTCTCGTCTCCAATCCTATCTCAGCGGTTAAATTTTGCCAAGTAGAAAAAAATATCATGTCATATATTTTGAAATCAGTCAAACTACTTAACATCGTTATCTCGTCCCTCCTTGGTGTGTGTGTGTGTAAATATATATATAGAAATAAATAAATAAATAAATATATATATATATATATATATATATAGAAGATCACGAGCAAATACCATGAATGATCCACCAAATATCAGTCCTTCGGGCATAACTTTGTAATTGATACTCACTAAAGATTTCAAATGTTGTCGTATATAAAAATTGTCCAAACAATTTTTTGAAAATTTATTTTATATAATAATTAAATTTGGTTTAAAAAGTTCAATTTTAGTGACAAACATGTCAAATTATTAAGAGCAAACCTAACAAACGTCAAGTTGCAGTGTAATGAATGACTTAGGTAAGAGAAGGAGAAAGAAAATTCAAAGTTGTAGAAGTTGAACTACAACTTATGGGCTCATATATGGCCAATATCATTCACGCCACAAACAATGCTTGACCCAAAACAAAAAACAAAAAACTTGATCATGACATTTTTTTTCTGTACTATGTGTGTTTCATAGGGATTAAATTTTGGCTAATTTATTTTTTTTGCATAAAAGCTTTTTCAACTTTTTCAGTATTGTTTGAGCAGAATTGATTATAGTTAAAAAAAATTTTACAGCAAAGAAAAGCTTTCTAAATCTTAAGCTTGATTTTGGAAATTATGTAAGAAAGCTTTTAGATTTTTTTTCAAAAGCGGATTATGTTATGTTTTTATCAAAGTAACCCTAAAACATCATATATAATATAATGTAAACAAATTATTTCATTTCATATTTTGTAATTTAATACATAAAAGTGACACTTTTTATACAATCCAAACCAAAACGATTATCGTAAAATCACTTTTTAGTTAACATATCGAAATATAAAACTAATTTTATCATAATTGATTATGAAGAAAATGGATTACATAGTTAATCGATTATTGCAATAATTTTTTTCCTCTGCTAAGTCGTTCCTCTATAGTGAAAGTATATATGCATTAATAGAAAAATATGATAACATATTTGTGGATCGTAGGAGAAAAGAAAAAAAGACAGATTCAAATATGATAACATTGTCAAAGGTCTATGCACCAATGATCTTAATTTCCTGTTTCATACGTCTAAAAGACAAATTCAAATCTCCTTTCTATATAGCTTTCTATTTTTTTACACGTGTCATTTATAACTAAACATATCGTTAGATTGAAAAAAAAGTATTTTTAAAGTAAATATCAGTTATTATAAAATTATCCAAAATAATACTCTGATAGTAAGTATAATTTCTCGTCTCCAATCCTATCTCAAAAGTTAAATTTTGCCAAGTAGAAAAAAATATCATGTCATATATTTTGAAATCAGTCAAACTACTTAACATCGTTATCTCGTCCCTCCTTGGTGTGTAAGTGTGTAAATATATATATAGAAATATATATATATATATATATATATATATATATATATATATATATATACACACACACACATATATATAGAAGATCACGAGCAAATACCATGAATGATCCACCAAATATCAGTCCTTCGGGCATAACTTTGTAATTGATACTCACTAAAGATTACAAATGTTGTCGTATATAAAAATTGTCCAAACAATTTTTTGAAAATTTATTTTATATAATAATTAAATTTGGTTAAAAAAGTTCAATTTTAGTGACAAACATGTCAAATTTTTAAGAGCAAACCAAACAAACATCAAGTTGCAGTGTAATGAATGACTTAGGTAAGAGAAGGAGAAAGAAAATTCAAAGTTGTAGAAGTTGAACTACAACTTATGGGCTCACATATGGCCAATATCATTCACGCCACAAACAATGCTTGCCCCAAAACAAAAAACAAAAAACTTGATCATGACATTTTTTTTCTTTACTATGTGTGTGTTTCATAGGGATTAAATTTTGGCTAATTTATTTTTTTTTTTTGGATAAAAGTTTTTTCAAATTTTTTAGTATTGTTTAAGTAGAATTGATTATAGTTAAAAAAAATTTTACAGCGAAGAAAAGCTTTTTAAATCTTAAGCTTGATTTTGGAAAATATGTAAGAAAGCTTTTAGATTTGTTTTTCAAAAGCGGATTATGTTATGTTTTTATCAAAGTAACCCTAAAACATCATATATAAAATAATATAAACAAATTATTTCATTTCATATTTTGTAATTTAATACATAAAAGTGACACTTTTTATACTATCCAAACCAAAATTGATTATCGTAAAATCACTTTTTAGTTAACATATCCAAATATAAAACTAATTTTATGATAATTGATTATGAAGAAAATGGATTACATAGTTAATCAATTATTGCAATAATTTTTTTCCTTTGCTAAGTCGTTCCTTTATAGTGAAAGTATATATGCATTAATAGAAAAATATGTTAACATAGTTGTGGATCGTAGGAGAAAAGAAAAAAAGACAGATTCAAATATGATAACATTGTCAAAGGTCTATGCACCAATGATCTTAATTTCCTGTTTCATACGTCCAAAAGACAAATTCAAATCTCCTTTCTATATAGCTTTCTATTTTTTTACACGTGTCATTTATAACTAAACATATCGTTAGATTGAAAAAAAAAGTATTTTTAAATTAAATATCAGTTATTATAAAATTATCCAAAATAATACTCTGATAGTAAGTATAATTTCTCGTCTCCAACCCTATCTCAGCGGTTAAATTTTGCCAAGTAGAAAAAAATATCATGTCATATATTTTGAAATTAGTCAAACTACTTAACATCGTTATCTCGTCCCTCCTTGGTGTATGTGTGTAAATATATATATAGAAATAAATAAATAAATAAATATATATATATATATATATATATATATATATATATATATATATATATATATATAAGATCACGAGCAAATACCATGAATGATCCACAAATATCAATCCTTCGGGCATAACTTTGTAATTGATACTCACTAAAGATTTCAAATGTTGTCGTATATAAAAATTGTCCAAACAATTTTTTGAAAATTTATTTTACATAATAATTAAATTTAGTTAAAAAAAGTTCAATTTTAGTGACAAACATGTCAAATTATTAAGAGCAAACCAAACAAACATCAAGTTGCAGTGTAATGAATGACTTAGGTAAGAGAAGGAGAAAGCAAATTCAAAGTTGTAGAAGTTGAACTACAACTTATGGGCTCATATATGGCCAATATCATTCACGCCACAAACAATGCTTGACCCAAAACAAAAAACAAAAAACTTCATCATGACATTTTTTTTTCTTTACTATGTGTGTGTTTCATAGGGATTAAATTTTGGCTAATTTATTTTTTTTGGATAAAAGCTTTTTCAACTTTTTCAGTATTGTTTAAGTAGAATTGATTATAGTTAAAAAAAATTTTATAGCGAGGAAAAGCTTTTTAAATCTTAAGCTTGATTTTGGAAATTATGTAAGAAAGCTTTTAGATTTTTTTTTTCAAAAGCGGATTATGTTATGTTTTTATCAAAGTAACCCTAAAACATCATATATAATATAATATAAACAAATTATTTCATTTCATATTTTGTAATTTAATACATAAAAGTGACACTTTTTATACAATCCAAACCAAAACTGATTATCGTAAAATCACTTTTTAGTTAACATATCCAAATATAAAACTAATTTTATCATAATTGATTTTGAAGAAAATCGATTACATGGTTAATCGATTATTGCAATAATTTTTTTCCTCTGCTAAGTCATTCCTCTATAGTGAAAGTATATATGCATTAATAGAAAAATATGATAACATAGTTGTGGATCGTAGGAGAAAAGAAAAAAAGACAGATTCAAATATGATAACATTGTCAAAGGTCTATGCACCAATGATCTTAATTTCCTATTTCATACGTCTAAAAGACAAATTCAAATCTCCTTTCTATATAGCTTTCTATTTTTTTACACGTGTCATTTATAACTAAACATATCGTTAGATTGAAAAAAGGTATTTTTAAATTAAATATCAGTTATTATAAAATTATCCAAAATAAAACTCTAATAGTAAGTATAATTTCTCGTCTCCAATCCTATCTCAGCGGTTAAATTTTGCCAAGTAGAAAAAAATATCATGTCATATATTTTGAAATCAGTCAAACTACTTAACATCGTTATCTCGTCCCTCCTTGGTGTGTGTGTGTGTGTGTAAATATATATATAGAAATAAATAAATAAAAATATATATATATATATATATATATATATATATATATATACATATATATAGAAGATCACGAGCAAATACCATGAATGATCCAGCAAATATCAGTCCTTCGGGCGTAACTTTGTAATTGATGCTCACTAAAGATTTCAAATGTTGTCATATATAAAAATTGTCCAAACAATTTTTTGAAAATTTATTTTATATAATAATTAAATTTGGTTAAAAAAGTTCAATTTTAGTGACAAACATGTCAAATTATTAAGAGCAAACCAAACAAACATCAAGTTGCAATGTAATGAATGACTTAGGTAAGAGAAGGAGAAAGAAAATTCAAAGTTGTAGAAGTTGAACTACAACTTATGGGCTCATATATGGCCAATATCATTCACGCCACAAACAATGCTTGACCCAAAACAAAAAACAAAAAACTTGATCATGACATTTTTTTTCTTTACTATGTGTGTGTTTTATAAGGATTAAATTTTGGCTAATTTATTTTTTTTGGATAAAAGCTTTTTCAACTTTTTCAGTATTGTTTAAGTAGAATTGATTATAGTTAAAAAAAAATTTACAGCGATGAAAAGCTTTTTAAATCTTAGGCTTGATTTTGGAAATTATGTAAGAAAGCTTTTAGATTTTTTTTTCAAAAGCGGATTATGTTATGTTTTTATCAAAGTAACCCTAAAACATCCTATATAATATAATATAAACAAATTATTTCATTTCATATTTTGTAATTTAATACATAAAAGTGACACTTTTTATACAATCCAAGCCAAAACTTATTATCGTAAAATCACTTTTTAGTTAACATATCCAAATATAAAACTAATTTTATGATAATTGATTATGAAGAAAATGGATTACATAGTTAATCGATTATTGCAATAATTTTTTTCTTCTGCTAAGTCGTTCCTCTATTGTGAAAGTTTATATGCATTAAAAGAAAAATATGATAACATAGTTGTGGATCGTAGGAGAAAAGAAAAAAAGACTGATTCAAATATGATAACATTGTCAAAGGTCTATGCACCAATGATCTTAATTTCCTGTTTCATACGTCTAAAAGACAAATTCAAATCTCCTTTCTATATAGCTTTCTATTTTTTTACACGTGTCATTTATAACTAAACATATCGTTAGATTGAAAAAAAAGTATTTTTAATTAAAATATCAGTTATTATAAAATTATCCAAAATAATACTCTGATAGTAAGTATAATTTCTCGTCTCCAATCCTATCTCAGGTGTTAAATTTTGCCAAGTAGAAAAAAATATCATGTTATCTATTTTGAAATCAGTCAAACTACTTAGCATCGTTATCTCGTCCCTCCTTGGTGTGTGCGTGTGTAAATATATATATAGAAATAAATAAATTAATAAATATATATATATACATATATATCGAAGATCACGAGCAAATACCATGAATGATCCAGCAAATATCAGTCCTTCGGGCATAACTTTGTAATTGATACTCACTAAAGATTTCAAATGTTGTCGTATATAAAAATTGTCCAAACAATTTTTTGAAAATTTATTTTATATAATAATTAGATTTGGTTTAAAAAGTTCAATTTTAGTGACAAACATGTCAAATTATTAAGAGCAAACCAAACAAACATCAAGTTGCAGTGTAATGAATGACATAGGTAAGAGAAGGAGAAAGAAAATTCAAAGTTGTAGAAGTTGAACTACAACTTATAGGCTCATATATAGCCAATATCATTCACGCCACAAACAATGCTTGACCCAAAACAAAAAACAAAAAACTTGATCATGACATTTTTTTTTCTTTACTATGTGTGTGTTTCATAGGGATTAAATTTTGGCTAATTTATTTTTTTTGGATAAAAGCTTTTTCAACTTTTTCAGTATTGTTTAAGTAGAATTGATTATAGTTAAAAAAAATTTTACAGCGTAGAAAAGCTTTTTAAATCTTAGGCTTGATTTTGGAAATTATGTAAGAAAGCTTTTAGATTTTTTTTTCAAAAGCGGATTATGTTATGTTTTTATCAAAGTAACCCTAAAACATCATATATAATATAATATAAACAAATTATTTCATTTCATATTTTGTAATTTAATAAATAAAAGTGACACTTTTTATACAATCCAAGCCAAAACTTATTATCGTAAAATCACTTTTTAGTTAACATATCCAAATATAAAACTAATTTTATCATAATTGATTGTGAAGAAAATGGATTACATAGTTAATCGATTATTGCAATAATTTTTTTCTTCTGCTAAGTCGTTCCTCTATAGTGAAAGTATATATGCATTAATAGAAAAATATGATAACATAGTTGTGGATCATAGGAGAAAAGAAAAAAAGACAGATTCAAATATGATAACATTGTCAAAGGTCTATGCACCAATGATCTTAATTTCCTGTTTCATACGTCTAAAAGACAAATTCAAATCTCCTTTCTATATAGCTTTCTATTTTTTTACAAGTGTCATTTATAACTAAACATATCGTTAAATTGAAAAAAAAGTATTTTTAATTAAAATATCAGTTATTATAAAATTATCCAAAATAATACTCTGATAGTAAGTATAATTTCTCGTCTCCAATCCTATCTCAGGTGTTAAATTTTGCCAAGTAGAAAAAAATATCATGTTATATATTTTGAAATCAGTCAAACTACTTAGCATCGTTATCTCGTCCCTCCTTGGTGTGTGCGTGTGTAAATATATATATAGAAATAAATAAATAAATAAATAAATAAATATATATATATATATATATATATACATATATATCGAAGATCACGAGCAAATACCATGAATGATCCAGCAAATATCAGTCCTTCGGGCATAACTTTGTAATTGATACTCACTAAAGATTTCAAATGTTGTCATATATAAAAATTGTCCAAACAATTTTTTGAAAATTTATTTTATATAATAATTAAATTTGGTTAAAAAAGTTCAATTTTAGTGACAAACATGTCAAATTATTAATAGCAAACCAAACAAACATCAAGTTGCAGTGTAATGAATGACATAGGTAAGAGATGGAGAAAGAAAATTCAAAGTTGTAGAAGTTGAACTACAACTTATGGGCTCATATATAGCCAATATCATTCAAGCCACAAACAATGCTTGACCCTAAACAAAAAACAAAAAACTTGATCATGACATTTTTTTTCTTTACTATGTGTGTGTTTCATAGGGATTAAATTTTGGCTAATTTATTTTTTTTGGATAAAAGCTTTTTCAACTTTTTCAGTATTGTTTAAGTAGAATTGATTATAGTTAAAAAAAATTTTACAGCGAAGAAAAGCTTTTTAAATCTTAAGCTTGATTTTGAAAATTATGTAAGAAAGCTTTTAGATTTTTTTTTCAAAAGCGGATTATGTTATGTTTTTATCAAAGTAACCCTAAAACATCATATATAATATAATATAAACAAATTATTTCATTTCATATTTTGTAATTTAATACATAAAAGTGACACTTTTTATACAATCCAAACCAAAACTGATTATCGTAAAATCACTTTTTAGTTAACATATCCAAATATAAAACTAATTTTATCATAATTGATTATGAAGAAAATGGATTACATAGTTAATCGATTATTGCAATAATTTTTTTCCTCTGCTAAGTCGTTCCTCTATAGTGAAAGTATATATGCATTAATAGAAAAATATGATAACATAGTTGTGGATCGTAGGAGAAAAGAAAAAAAGACAGATTCAAATATGATAACATTGTCAAAGGTCTGTGCACCAATGATCTTAATTTCCTGTTTCATACATCTAAAAGACAAATTCAAATCTCCTTTCTATATAGCTTTCTATTTTTTTACACGTGTCATTTATAACTAAACATATCGTTAAATTGAAAAAAAAGTATTTTTAAATTAATTATCAGTTATTATAAAATTATCCAAAATAATACTCTGATAGTAAGTATAATTTCTTGTCTCCAATCCTATCTCAGCGGTTAAATTTTGCCAAGTAGAAAAAAATATCATGTCATATATTTTGAAATCAGTCAAACTACTTAACATCGTTATCTCATCCCTCCTTGGTGTGTGTGTGTCTAAATATATATATAGAAAGAAATAAATAAATAAATATATATATATATACACACACACACACACATATATATATATATATATATACATATATATAGAAGATCACGAGCAAATACCATGAATGATCCAAAGAAATATCAGTCCTTCGGGCATGACTTTGTAATTGATACGCCCTAAAGATTTCAAATGTTGTCGTATATAAAAATTGTCCAAACAATTTTTTGAAAATTTATTTTATATAATAATTAAATTTGGTTTAAAAAGTTCAATTTTAGTGACAAACATGTCAAATTATTAAGAGCAAACCAAACAAACGTCAAGTTGCAGTGTAATGAATGACTTAGGTAAGAGAAGGAGAAAGAAAATTCAAAGTTGTAGAAGTTGAACTACAACTTATGGGCTCATATATGGCCAATATCATTCACGCCACAAACAATGCTTGACCCAAAACAAAAAAAACAAAAAACTTGATCATGACATTTTATTTCTTTACTATGTGTGTGTTTCATAGGGATTAAATTTTGGCTAATGTATTTTTTTTGGATAAAAGCTTTTTCAACATTTTCAGTATTGTTTGAGTAGAATTGATTATAGTTAAAAAAAGTTTTACAGCGAAGAAAAGCTTTTTAAATCTTAAGCTTGATTTTGGAAATTATCTAAGAAAGCTTTTAGATTTTTTTTTTCAAAAGCGGATTATGTTATGTTTTTATCAAAGTAACCCTAAAACATCAGATATGATATAATATAAACAAATTATTTCATTTCATATTTTGTAATTTAATACATAAAAGTGACTCTTTTTATACAATCCAAACCAAAATCGATTATCGTAAAATCACTTTTTAGTTAACATATCCAAATATAAAATTAAAATTGTCATAATTGATTATGAAGAAAATTGATTACATAGTTAATCAATTATTACAATAATTTTTTTCCACTGCTAAGTCGTTCCTCTGTAGTGAAAGTGTGTATTAATAGAAAAATATGATAACATAGTTGTGGATCGTAGGAGAGAAAAAAAAAGACAGATTCAAATATGATAACATTGTCAAAGGTCTACGCACCAATGATCTTAATTTCCCGTTTCATACATCTAAATGATGGATTCAAATCTCCTTTCAATTTTGCTTTCTATTTTTTACACGTGTCCCTTATAACTATGCATATCGTTAGATTGAAAAATAAAGTATTTTAAAATTAAATATCAGTTATTATAAAATTATCCTAAATAATACTCTGAGATTAAGTATAATTTCTCGTCTCCAATCCTATCTCACCGGTTAAATTTTGCCAAGTAGAAAAAGTATCATGTCGTATATTTTGAAATCAGTCAAACTACTTAATGTTGTTATCTCGTCCCTCCTTGGTGTGTGTGTGTGTAGAAATATATATATATATATATAAGATCACAAGCAAATACCAAGAATGATCCACCAAAAATCTGTCCTTCGTGCATAACTTTGTAATTGATACTCACTAAAGATTTCAAATGTTGTCGAATATAAAAATTGTCCAAACAATTTTTTGAAAAATTATTTTAAATAATGAATAAATTTGGGTAAAACATTTAGTTTTAGTAACAAACATGGTAAATTATTAAGAGCAAACCAAACAAACGTCAAGTTGCAGTGTAATGAATGACTTAGGTAAGAGAAAGAAGAAAGAAAATTCAAAGCTGTAGAAGTTGAGCTACAACTTATGGGCTCATATATGGCCAATATCATTCTCACCACAAACATTGCTTGACCCAAAAAAAAAAACTTGATCATGACATTTTTTTCTTTACTACGTGTGTTTTTTGTAGGGATTAAATTTTTTCTAATTTTTTTTTTGGGATAAAAGCTTTTTCAACTGTTTTAGCATTGTTTGAGTAGAATTGATTATAGTAAAAAAGTTTTTTACAGTGAAGAAAAGCTTTTTTAATCTTAAGCTTGATTTTGGAATTGAAGTAAAAAAGCTTTTGGATTTTTTTTTCAAAAGTGGATTATGTTATGTTTTCATCAAAGTAACCCTAAAACATCAAATATAATATAATATAATATAAACAAATTATTTCATTTCATATTTTTTAATTTATTACATAAAAGTGACTTTTTTTATACAATCCAAACAAAAACAGATTATTGTAAAATGACTTTTTAGTTAACATATCCAAATATAAAACTAATTTTATCATAATTGATTATGAAGAAAATTAATTACTTAGTTAATCAATTATTGCAATAATTTTTTTCCACTGCTAAGTTGTTCCTCAATTATGAAAGTGTGTATTAATAGAAAAATATGATAACATATTTGTCAATCGTAGGAGAAAAAAATGGATTCAAATATAATAACATTGTCAAAGGTCTACGCACCAATGATCTTAATTTCCTATTTCATACGTCTAAATGTTGAATTCAAATCTCCTTTCTATTTTGCTTTCTATTTTTTTACACATATTATTTATAACTATACATATCGTTAGATTGAAAAAAAAAGTATTGTTAAATTACATATCAATTATTATAAAATTAGCCAAAATAATACTCTGAGAGTAAGTTATAATTTCTCATCTCCAATCCTATCTCACCGGTTAAATTTTGCCAAGTAGAAAAAATATCATATCTTATATTTTGAAATCACTCAAACTACTTAATGTCGTTATCTCATCCCTCCTTGGTGTGTGTGTTTGTGTGTATATATATATAGAAGATCATAAGCAAATACCATGAATGATCCACCAAATATCAGTCCTTGGTGCATAACTTTGTAATTGATACTCACTAAAGATTTCAAATATTGTCGCATATAAAAATTGTCCAAACAATTTTTTAAAAAATTATTTTAAATAATAAATAAATTAGTGTAAAAACGTTCAATTTTAGTGACAAACATGGCAAATTATTAACAGCAAACCAAACAAACGTCAAGTTGCGGTGTAGTGAATGACTTAGGTAAGAGAAAGAAGAAAGAAAATTCAAAGTTGCAGTAGTTACAGATAATATGTAAAAATGCTTTTAGATTATTTGTTTTTAAAAGTGAATTATGTTATGTTTTCATCAAAGTAACCCTAAAACATCAAATATAATATAATATAATATCAATAAATCATTTCATATCACTTTTAGTAATTTAATACATAAAATTGACTCTTTTTATACAATCCAAACTAAACAGATTATTGTAAAATCACTTTTCAGTTAACATATCCAAATATAAAACTGATTTTATTATAATTGATTATGACAAAAATTGATTACTCAATTTATCGATTATTGAAATAAATTTTTTTGACATCTAAGTCATTCCTCTATAATGAAAGTGTGTATTAATAGGAAAATATGATAACATAGTTGTGAATTCTGACACTCGGGGCTGACGAGGATGGGGAGTTGTCGCCGGTGCAAAAGATAAAGCTCAGATAAGGAGCAGCTCCTGGCAGGCCTCTACGCGGAGGGACACATGAATGAACTGAACACACACCAAAATAAGAGGGATCCAGAGACTGTACAAGTATGGGAATGCATAGTTGAGGATGACTTAAAGGAATTAATTAGCACCACCCATATCAACAAGATGCATCTTCTTTTTGGGAACCAAGAACATAAGTACTCCATAGTTAAGTGTGCTTGACTTGGAGCACTTGTGGGATGGGGGACCTCTTGGGAAGTTTCTTAGGATGCGTGTGAGTGAGGATAAAGCACCCTGAAAAGACCCGTGTCGGTTTGTGGGGACACTCATCGATCCTACAGGTAGTCTTGGGACGTTACATGAATCATAGGAGAAAAATAAAAGACAGATTCAAAAATGATAACATTGTCAAAGGTCTATGTGTCAATGATCTTAATTTCCCATTTCATACGTCTAAATGATGGATTCAAATCTCCTTTCTATTTTCCTTTCTATTTTTTTACATGTGTTATTTATACCTATGCATATCATTAGATTGAAAAATAAAGTATTTTTAAATTAAATATCAATTATTATAAACTTATCCAAAATAATACTTTGAGAGTAAGTTATAATTTCTCATCTCTAATCCTATCTCGCTGATTAAATTTTTCCAAGTAAAACAAAAAAATCATGTCATATAATTTGAAATCGTCAAACTACTTAACGTCACTATCACATCCTTCCTTCATGCATACATATATAGAAGATCAGTAGCAAATACAAGGAAATGATCCACCAAATATCAGTCCTTGGTGCATAACTTTGTAATTGATACTCACTAAAGATTTCAGATGTTGTCGTATATAAAAATTGTCCAAACAATTTTTAAAAAATTATTTTAAATAATAAATAAATTAGGGTAAAAATGTTCAATTTTAGTAATAAACACGACAAAGTATTCCAAGCAAGCCAAACAAATGTCAAGTTGCAGTATAATGAATGACTTAGGTAAGAGAAAAAAGAAAGAAAATTCAAATTTGTAGTAATTGAGCTACAGCTTATGGGCTCAGATATGGCCAATATCATTCACACCCCAAACAAAGCATGACAAAAACAAAAAACATGATAATGACATTTTTTTCTATACTACGTGTGTGTTTGGTAGGGATTAAATTTTGACTAATTTTTTTTTTGGGACAAAAGCTTTTTCAATTGTTTTAGCATTGTTTGAGTATAATTGATTATAGTTAAAAAGTTTTTTACATTGGAAAAAAGCTTTTTTAATCTGAAGCTTGATTTTGGAAATTATGTAAAAAAGCTTTTAGATTTTTTTTTTTCAAAAGCAGATTATGTTATGTTTTTTATCAAAGTAACCCTAAAACATCAAATATAATATAATATAAACAAATTATTTCATTTCATATTTAGTAATTTAATACATAAAAGTGACTCTTTTTATGCAATCCAAACCAAATAGATTATCATAAAATAATTTTTTAGTTAACATATCCAAATATAAAACTGATTTTATCATAACTGATTATGAAGAAAATCAATTACATAGTTAATCGATTATTGCAATATTTTTTTCCACTGCTAAGTCATTCATCTATAGTGAAAGTGTGTATTAATAGAAAAATATGATAACATGGTTGTGAATCGTAGGAGAGAAAAAAATGGATTCAAATATGATAACATTGTCAAAGGTCTACGCACCAATGATCTTAATTTCCCATTTCATACGTCTAAATAACGGATTCAAATCTCATTTCTATTTTGCTTTCTATTTTTTTACATGTGTCATTTATAACTATACATATCATTAAATTGAAAATAAAATATTATTAAATTAAATATCAATTATTATAAAATTATCCAAAATAATGCTCTGAGAGTAAGTTATAATTTCTCGTCTCCAATCCTATCTCACCGGTTAAATTTTGCCAAGTAGAAAAAAATATCATGTCATATATTTTCAGTCAAACTACTTAATGTCGCTATCTCGTCCCTCCTTGGTGTGTGTGTGTGTGTGTGTGTGTGTGCGTGTGTGTGTGTAGAAGATCACGAGCAAATGCCATGAATGATCCACCAAATATTAGTCCTTCGTACATAACTTTGTAATTGGTACTCACTAAGGATTTCAGATGTTGCCCTATATAAAAATTGTCCAAACAATTTTTTGAAAAATTATTTCCAATACTAAATAAATTATGGTAAAAAAGTTCAATTTTAGTGACAAACATGGCAAATTATTAAGAGCAAACCAAACAAACGTCAAGTTGCAGTATAGTGAATGACTTAGGTAAGCGAAAGGGGAAAGAAAATTCAAAGTTGTAGTAGTTGAGCTACAACTTTTGAGCTCATATATGGCCAATACCATTCACACCACAAACAAAGCTTGACCCAAAAAAAAAAAACAAAAAACTTGATCATGACATTTTTTTTCTTTACTACGTGTGTGTTTGGTAGGGATTAAATTTTGGCTAAATTTTTTTTTTGGACAAAAGCTTTTTCCACTATTTTAGCATTTTTTTGTTAAATTGATTATACTAAAAAAAGTATTTTACACCAGAGAAAAGCTTTTTTAATCTTTAGCTTCATTTCAGACAATATGTAAAAAAGCTTTTAGATTTTTTTTTAAAAGCAAATTATGTTATGTTTTCATCAAAGTAACCGTAAAACATCAAATATAATATAATATAATATAATATAATACATATAAATCATTTCATATCACTTTTAGTAATTTAATACATAAAAGTGACTCTTTTCATACAATCCAAACTAAACATATTATTGTAAAATCATTTTTCGCTTAATATATCCAAATATAAAATTACTTTTATTATAATTATTTATGACAAAAATCAATTACACAATTTATCGATTATTGAAATAATTTTTTTTGACAGCTAAGTGGTTCCTTTATACTGAAAGTGTGCATTAATAGAAAAATATGATAACATAGTTGTAACATGCTGGAAAACATGTTTGTCTTGTATATGGATACAGATGTAGACTAATACCTACTTAACATGTCTGTTTAATTTTGTGACTTTTTGAGTATGTTTAGTCACTTTGCTGTAATACTATTTATGAGAAATAGTTGTTATTAGCCCTGTAAATGACTTAAATTGTTCAGTTAGTAGAAATAAATGTGGAGAATTTATTGCTAGTTCACAAATGTGTGAACTGTGCTACAGTTAAAATCTGAGGATAATCAGAGTTAGTTTGGTATTTTTAAGCATATTGGGTGCATGTTTTAATACTAGATTGACTAGTCACTGATATGAAAAAATGTGATAATGGTGCAACAAGTTTTTTTAATGAATCTCAGGATTTATTTTAAGTCTGTTGGAAGTTAGGAATCTGGATTCGGTGGAATCTAAGTGTTCTTAGTAGTATGGGAATTTTGCTATAAGTATGACTTTGCTACTTACGGCTGAGAGAAACGAAAATAGAAACAGAGAAGAGAAAAGGGAGAAAAGGGAACCAAGGAATGGATGAAGAGAAGGAAGAATGAGGATTCAAGTGGAGGCTTGACTTCATCTTCAAGATCTTCATCTTTCCTGCGCAAGAGGTAGGGGTTCTTGCTCTCATCTTTGCTATTATCTTGTCATGCTTGGGGTATGTTTGAAGTAGGTGAAAATGGGGTTTTATTTTGTTTCTTGAAATGAATATGTTGTATATTTATTTCCTGCTACATTGAGTTTTGTAAAAGTTATGTATTACAGTTTGCCTTGAGAGACTGATGATGTATATATATGACTTCTTGTTGTACAAGCTCTCTATATTTACTCATTGTGTATGAATGATATGGGTTTAGTTGGTTGAGTAAAATTAGAAGTGACATAGCTGGTACTGTGCGCCTTGTATATGTATGATATATCAGGTTCACGGTACTAGGATGTTACATTATGATATCAAAGTAGTTCATCCTATTAAGCTGAGGTATGGACTGATTGTAATACCCTAGAAAATCATGTTAGGCTTGTATATGGTTACAGAGGTAGCCTAATACTTACTTAACATGTATGTGTAGTTTTATGACTTTCTGAGCACGTTTAGTCACTTTGTTGTAACACTATGTGTGAAATATAGCTGTTATTTGCCCCGGAAGTGACTTAAACTACTTAGTTAGTGGGAATAAGTGTGGAGAACTTGTTTCCAAGTCACAAATGTGGGAACTGTGCTACAATTAAAGTTTGAGAATTTTCAGAGTTAATTTGGCATTTTAAAGCATACTGGTTGTGTGTTTTAGTGCCGAATTGACCCACAGCTGATATGAAAATATCAATTTTTGGTGAAACCAAATTTTTAATGAATCTTAGGATTTATTTTGAATTTATTGGAAGTTATAAAATTGAATTTGGTGAAATTTAGGTGTTCTTAGCAGATTGGGGTGTTGGTGCTTATCCAAGAGAAGTCAAATTAGACTTCCCTTGTTAAATATCCCACAGTTGGGATATTTGAGAGGCAGAAACAGAGAAGAGAAAACATGAAGAAAGAAGAAGGAGGAGAAAGAAGAAAGAGAAAGAGAAGGAAATAGAGGAAAAGACCAAAGAGGAGGATCAACAATCAAGGAAAATGAATTAGGAGGAGGTTGGCTTCATCTTTAATACTTTGAGGTAGGGGAAAATTTGTGTTACTTAATGACTTCATCTTCTTCATTGGGTTTATGGGGACTTGATGGGGGATATGAGGTTTTGAAGTGTGAGAATTGTGTTTATGTTGGTAAATGAATGAATCTTGTTAGAAAGCTTGAGAATAGCATGTTTTTAGTTTGCTAGAGGCATGAGAACAATTTTTCATCACTTGAACACCCATGAATGCCATTTGAGTTGGAAATGGGAGTTTTAGGTTTAGGTGGATGAATGATTTTGAGATTGGTTGATTTATGTGAAATTGAGGTTGTTTAAGAGTTACAATACGTTGATGGACCTTGTGGAAGGTTGAAAATCACTTATAATCTATGTTTTGGAGATTATAAATTGATTGAGAATCAATTAGAGTAGAAAACAAGTTTCTGCAGAAGTTTCTAGTGTTGGGCACTTAATCGGCCAAAAGTTAGTGCTTAATCGCCCAAGTTCAGAGAGCACCAACGCGTTGGGCGCTTAATCGGCCAAAAGTTAGAGCTTAATCGCTCAGATAGGGTATTTTTAAGATTTTTATCTTGATTAAATAGAGCTTCCTACTAGGTGGGACCCTTGATACATGCTTTTTAAAGTGTGTTAAGATGCTATTAGGGATACAATTCATATTTAAAGTGTGTTGAAACTCTAATAGGAGTAGTTGAAGAAATGAGAATGTATTAAGTCAAGTTGACTTGAAATGCTAATTACGGGAAGTAATTAGACATGACTATATATACATATTTTGTGTATTGATATGAAAAGAGGAAGTGAACTTGTAATGCATATAAACCAATTGTGATACTAGTTATGGAAAGTAATTAGTAATTGTTTTGCATGAAATGTTTGTGGAGCATATTGAGGTGTGTAATATCCTCTCTATGTGGTTGTTGAATCATATTGATTTGGGATGCTAATTATAAGTTTTTAATTAGTAATGATGATATACTTGAATGTATGTGTTGTCTTATTGAAAAGCGTGAGCCCTGTAAATGTGGGTGATTGTTTTTTGATAGGTGTGTGCCCCGTAGATGTGGGTGATCTATATTTAGGTAAGGTTAATTGTATCATTCCTATTATAGAGTTTTGAGGATGGATTTCCTTGTACATTATCAATAACTGTGTAGTTGATGAACTTCACTACTCAGGGGGAAATAGATTTTCTCTATGATAATGATGCTGCTGGATGGACTTCCAGTGCTTGTTCAAGTTTCATGCATTCATGACATTACCATGGAGTTGTGTATTCCTGAATATGGCATCATGCCTTATTCATTTTCATACTTAGGAATCTACATAGACATAAACATTAGACATAACTTGGCATAACATTGCAATTGTATGGGCAATTGCGAGTCTCTAAGATGGAGATATTGTTGTTGTTTCTGTGATTGAAGTGTTAACATGATAATTATCAATGTTATCTGTTGTACATACATATGTATATATGTTGGTATTGGAATACTTCTACTGAGATATGTTTTCCCACCCCGATTATGTAGCCATGTAAATCCAGATGCGAGTTCTTCGAAAGGGAAGAAGAAGATGTATGAGGACTAGCATAGTATAGATGCTATTTTGAGCTAAGCTTATATATGTTTTATATTTGCTTAGTTATTCTAAGTTATGTATAACAGTATGCCCTTTGAGGCTGTGATGTATATATATAACTTTTACTATCGTGACTCTCCATATTTACTCATTATGTATGAATGATATGGGTTAGACGTTGACGTATGTTAGTAGTAGCAGAGTCAATATTGGGTTATTCATTTATATGACGATATATTTGGGTAGCAAATATTGGGCTGTTACATTTTGGTATCAGAGCAGTTCATCCTGTTGAGCCGGGGTGTGGACTGACTATGCTTATGCATGTGTGCTGATAGTTATGCATTTCTTACCTCTTACATGTGATTGTTTAAGTGAAATTGCATGTTTTGCCTTTGTGATGTTTGCTTTAGCTGCTGTGACACGGTTACATGATATTGAGTCTAGCTAACTTAATATGGATTGTTTTGTATTTACAGAAGACTATGGCAGCACGAGGATGACCGGTAACCCGAGGGCGACCACGTAGGAGCTGGAATCGAGACTCTGATAATGAAGGTACAGAGATGGCTACAACTATAATGGAAATGGCGAGTGCCATGAGGCAGCAGACAGAACAAGAAGCGGCGACTGCAAAAGTGTTAAAGAGGTTAGTACATCAGCAGCAAGTACCGCCACCAATACAAGAGGTACTAGTAGGGAGAAATCAAATTTTTTCTCGACATTTCGGAGTTCAGAAAGATGAGTCCTCCGATATACAGAGGTGACTATGATCCGATTAAAGCGGAAGAGTGGTTGACTGAATCAGAGAATATCTATGAGGTCATGGTTTGCTCTGAAGAGCAAAAAGTTTCTTTTGCTTCCTTCATGCTGAGAGGGGAAGCGAAACAATGATGGCGAAGCACCAGGAGGCTGCTCGAGAAAGCAAGGACTTTGATCACGTGGGATGTGTTCAAAGGGACCTTTTTGGAGAAACATTTCCGAAAGAGTTTACAAGATGATAAAGAGAATGAGTTTTTGGGTCTTCGACAAGAGGACATGACGGTTGGACAATATGAGGCAAATTTTCATGAGTTGTCTAAGTTTTCTTTACAGTTTAGGCAGAATCCAGATGAGAGCTGGAGGTGTGTTAGGTTTAAGTCCAGGATGAGGGGAAATGTAAGAAGGGTTATGAGACCTTTTGAAATCGGGTATTTTCCATCATTGGTAAACAAGTATAGGATTATGAAGTCTGAAAATCTCCAAATTCAGGTAGAGCGAAATTTACAAAGTCTTCAGAAGAAAAAGAAGGTGGATGTGGATATGGGAAAGGTAGTCCTAAATCTAGTCACCCATAAGAGAAAAACTAGAATGTTTAGAAAGAAGATCGGTAAGAAAATTGTAACAGGTGTGGTAGGTATCACGGGAACAAGGTGTGTTGGGGGGACCAGATAACTTGTTATAAGTGTGGTGAGAAATGACACTACGCCAGGAGTTGTTCTCAAAGGCAAGAGAACAAGACTGAAGATAGACCTATTGTTAGGGGTAGAATCTATGTTGTGCAAGGCGAGGAGGCATCACCATCTCCTAGTTTTGGAAAAGGTGAATACATAGTTGTACATGTTTAGTAACTTTGTTTTCTTAAAATTTGGTTGTATGTCAGTTATTAGAACTCTATATATAGGATAAATCAAATTTTGGGGACAAAATTATAAAAAGATAGGGAGAATGTAATACCCTAGAAAATCATGTTAGGTTTGTATATGGTTACAGAGGTAGTCTAACACTTACTTAACATATCTGTGAAATTTTGTGACTTTTTGAACACGTTTAGTCACTTTGCTATAACACTATGTGTGAAATATATGTTATTTACCCCGAAAGTGACTTAAACCACTTAGTTAATGGAAATAAATGTGGAGAGTTTATTTTCAAGTCACAAATATGGAAACTGTACTACAGTTAAAGTTTAAGAATTTTTGGAGTTAGTTTAGCATTTTTAAGCATACTGGTTGTGTATTTTAGTGCCAGTTTGATCCCTAGCTGATATGGAAATATCAATTTTTGGTGAAACAGATTTTTTAATGAATCTTAAAATTTATTTTGAATTTGTTAGAAGCTACAAATCTAGATTTGGTGAATTTTGAGTGTTCTTAGCAGATCGGGGTTTTGGTGTCTGACCAAGAGAAGTCAAAATGAACTTCCCTTCTTAAAATATCCCACGGTGGGAATATTTGAGAGGCAGAAACAGAGGATGAAAACGTGAGAAAGAATAAGGAGAAAAGAGAGAAAGAGAGGAGAGAAACCAAGAGGAGGATCAACCATCAAGGGAAATGATTCAAGTGGAGGCTTTGCTCCATCTTCATCTTCAAGACTTTGAGTTAGGGGGAAATCTGTTTTTGATGCTTGTTTTCATTCTTTTCTTTTGGTTCAAGAGAAGTTTGAAGGGGAATTGATGGTTTGAGAGGTGATTTGATGATTTAAGAGTTAAACCTTGATGTGGATAGATTGATTGAGTTAGGAACTGATTTATTTATGTGTTAGTATAAAGTTTTCATCATTTGGAGTCTTAATTCCCACTTTAGGTCTTTATTGGGGGTTTAGGTCAAGTTTGAGATTTTGATTCATAAGTGTTGAATTAATTGAAATTGAAGTTGTTTGAGTGTTATTATGTGTAGTTGGATCTTGTTAGAGGTTGGAAATCACTTGAAAATGAATTTTGAGTGATTGGAATAGGGTTTAGTTCTAATGGAACAATACCCGTATTTGTAGAATTATGTAGATTTTGAGTTCTGTTGTTGACGCTGCAACATTGGGAAGAACAGGGGACGAGCGCCGCAACGTTGAATGTTTACGCCACAACATTGGCAGTTTTTCCTGCCAATACTTGAACCCGAGGCTTGGGCGCCGCAATGTGGAACAGGGGACGCCACAACGTTGGTGCCAGAGAATAACTATGAGTTGTGTTTGATGCTCTGGGTCATTCCAGTGGCGTAGTTTTCTTCTTTTATATTTCTTAATGAGTGTTGAGGCACTAGTAAGAGTATTTAATGAAGTGTGAACGTGATGAACGATATAGTTTTGTAGTGCTAATTATATGGGATAATTAAGCATGATTATACATAAATATTATGTATTGAGATAAAAAGAGGAAATGAACATCTAATGCATATAAATCAATTGTGAAACTAGTTATGAGAAATAATTAGTAATTGTTTTGAATAAAATGTTTGTGGAGTATATTGAGGTGTGTAATATCCTTTCTATGTGATTGTTGAATCATATTGATTTGAAATGCTAATTATGAGAGTTTAATTAGTAATGATGATATACTTAATTGTATGTGATGCCTTATTGGAAAGTATGAGCCCCGTAGATATGGGTGATTGCTTTTCAATAAGTGCGAGCCCCGTAGATGTGGGTGAGCCCCATAGATGTGGGTGATCTATATTTAGGCAAGGCAGATTGAAACCTTCCTATTATAGAATTTTGAGGATGAATTTCCTCGTGCATTATCGATAACTGTGTAGTTGATGGACTTCACTACCCAGGGGGAAATAGATTTTCTCTGTGATAATGTTGTGGTTGGATGGACTTCCAGTGCTTGTTCAATGTTATGGTTGTGACTTCCATTACTTTCTTCAAGTTTTATGCATTCATGACATTACCATGGGATTGGAGGTTCCTATATGTGGTATCATACATTATTCATTTTCATACTTAAGAATCTGCATAGACATAACCATTAGTCATAATTAAGCATAGCATGACAATTGTATGGGCAGTTGTTATCATGACATTTTCATGCATTGCAATTGTATGGACAATTGTTTGTTATTGAGATGAGATGTTGTAACTTCTATGATTGAAGTGTTAACTTGATAATTGTGAATATTATCTATTTGTGTGTGTGTGTGTGTATATATATATATATTATTTATTTATTTATATTTATGTATATATACTGGTATTGGAATACTTCTATTGAGATATGTTTTCTCACCCCAATTGTGTTGCCATATAAATCCAGGTGCGAGTTCTTCGAAAAGGAATAAGAAGATGTATGAGGACTTGCATAGTATAGATGCTATTTTGAGCTAAGCTTATATATGTCTTATATTTGCTTAGTTGTTCTAAGTTATGTATAACAGTATGCCCTTTGAGGCTGTGATGTATATATATAACTTTTGCTATTGTGATTCTCCATATTTACTCATTATGTATGAACGATATGGGATAGACGTTGACGTATGTTAGTAGTAGCAGGGTCAATATTGGGTTATTCATTTATATGATGATATATTTGGGTAGCAAATATTGGGCTATTACATTTGCCATTTATTGGGAACTTATCAGAAGAATCTTGTTAGTGTTATGCAAACTGAATTGCTAGTTTGTGTTTAAGTTCAGTAAGGTATCACTAAGGGAAGATGTGATCCTTTCGAGTGTGATATCATTCTTGATATGTGGTAATCTGAATTTTGGGGACAAAATTCTTAAAATAGAGGGGAGAAATGTAACACCCTGAAAAACATGTTAGTCTTGTATATAGATACAGAGGTAGCCTAATACCTATTTAATATGTCTATTTGATTTTGTGAATTTCTGAGCATGTTTAGTCACTTTGTTGTAACACTATTTGTGAGAAATAGTTGTTATTAGCCTTATAAATGGCTTAAACTGCTCAATTAGTATAAATAAATGTGGAAAATTTATTTCTAGGTTACAAATGTGTGAACTGTGCTACAGTTAAAATCTGAGGATAATCGGAGTTAGTTTGGTATTTTTAAGCATACTAGGTGAGTGTTTTAATACCAGATTGACTAGTCATAGATAAAAAATGTGATAATGGTGCAACAAGTTTTTTTAATGAATTTCAAGATTTATTTTAAGTCTGTTGGAAGTTAGGAATCTAGATTTGGTAGAATCTAAGTATTCTTAGTAGTATGGGAATTTTGCTATAAGTAGCAAAGTCGTATGACTTTGCTACTTACGACTAATAGAAACGAAAATAGAAACAGAGAAGAGAAAAAGGAGAAAAAGGAACCAAGGAAGGGAAGAAGAGAAGGAAGAAGGAGGATTCAAGTGGAGGCTTGGCTTCATTTTCAAGATCTTCATCTTTCTTGCACAAGAGGTAGGGGTTCTTGCTCTCATCTCCCAACTCTCATCTTTTCTATTATCTTGTCATGCTTAGGGTATGTTTGAAATAGGTGAAAATAGGATTTTATGAGTTTCTTGATGGTTTGAGTTAGTTGAACACCTTGGGAACTTGGATTAGAACTTGTAATGAGTTAAATTAAGCATGGCGGCTGAATTGATCCCTAAAAATATCTATGTAATTCTTTGTGGTGGAAAATGAGAAATAGGTATTTAGGAAAGGGGTTTCGATTCTTGATGCTTAATTGTGGTTTGAAAGGTCAACATGAGATTGATGAGTTGAGTTTAGTGTTTAATGATTCTAACTTGTTTAGACACCATGATTGGAGTTAGAAAACACTTAAAGTCCATGTTTGTATAGTTGGAAACAAATTTGGGGCCATTGGAATAGTGGTTCGTGTTCTGCAGAATTTTCTGTAGAATGGTCACGCCTAGGCGTAGCCTGGACACACCTAGGCGTGGACTAATCAGTTTACAGTCTTGAGCAGAAAGAGAGCACCACGCCTAGGCGTGGTAAAACCAAGCCTAGGCGTGAGTCAGCCAAGCCTAGGCGTGGAAATGTCAAGCCTAGGCATGAGTTCCAGAATTTTACAAGAATTGTATTCTTGATGTTTTGGACTTCCCTAAGCGTTGGGATCACTTATTTATGCCTTTTAAAGTGTGTTGAGGCACTAATGAAGGTATTTCTTGGAGAGAATGACCACCTAGCATATATGAGAAGTTTGGAAAACCCTTAGGCACCTAAGGTGATGGGATTTGCCTTAGGATGAGATTGGAGAATATTTAGGCATCCAAAGTGTGGAAAATGCCTTATGATAGACTTGTGAAACCCTAGACAACCATAGTGAGAAGAGTGTCAAGAGGTAATGTCTTTGGAACACCTTAGGCTTCCATGATGTGATGGAATGCCATAGGATAGTCTTGGGAACCTTGAGCATCCAAGTGTGTTCGAATGCAACAAAGAAGTGTTTAGAGCCTTGTTCAACATGAGGTTAACTTTGGAATTACTTGTGAAGTGATGGTGTGAGGTTCTAGATACAAGAGCATTAGTGTTAAGATATAACTAGTGGTACTTCTTGGAGAGAATAACCACTTACCTTAGGTGAAGGGTTTTGAGTACTAGAGTCATGAATAGGTTCTTTTTTGGGATAGAGTTGAACCTGATAATCATGTATTCTAGTTAGAGCTTTTCACTTGGAATGGTATGCCTTCCTTTATGCATAGTTTACTCCTTTAGAATTAAAGTTTAAGATGCATAGTTGGTGTATGCCCTCTTGTTCTTAAAGGTTGAACTTGAGGATATGCTACAAATATGGATTGGTTCCTTTATGTGATAGAGTTGAGCCAAGAGTGCATGTTTGCTAGTAATAGTTCTTTCACTTGGTTAGGGTGAACTTTGTGATAGAATTTGTGAAACCTTAGGCATCCTTTGAGAAGTTGAATGCCATAGGTCAATATCTATACCCTTGAGCAACAGGAAGTTGCCTTGTAAATCACTTGTGAAGTGATGCAGTGGGGTGTTAGGTATGGTAAGCTAAGTGTGCTTGACTTGTTAGTTATGTTATCATGCATAGATTGCTCATTTGAGAGAAAAGTAGAGCCGAAGATGCATGGATGACATTGTATCCCTTATGAGATGAGGTTGAGGTATAGGAAGTACTAGATTCATGACTTTGCTCCTTAAGCAGTAAGTGAGCTTGGTTGGGAAGTTTACTAGTTTTCCTTGGTCATTTGGTTGGTAAGGGCCTAGTGATGTTTAAATGTATTTGTGAAATACATTGCATATCTTATTTTTAAACTTACTATGTGATGTGTGAAATCCGCAAGTGTATGGTTTCGTCATCAAGTAATAAAAAGATTGAATCCACAGGGACTGTGTCTATGAATATCAATTAATTAATTAATTTAATTTAATTAAATAAAAGGGAATGTGATTGTTGATTAAGAAGAACGTAGTAAAAAAAGTAATTAAATAAAATCAAAGTGCAGAATTTAGAACAAAAATAGCAAGTTATCAAGAAAGGTATTCAAATTCAAGAAAGCTTCTAAGATTGGGGTACCACAATGATATAAGATAATTCCTAATTGACAACCCTTTTATTAAATTTGAAATTCAATTGAAGGTGAAATACCCTAAATTAGTTAATGTTCTTTATCAAGATACAAGATTTGTGTCCAATTAAACCAATTCCCACTCTTGTGGTAATTGAATTTAAATTGAATCCATTACGTTTTGTGATAATTCATTGAATCCTCGAAAGGCTACAACTACTCTCATGATTCAGACCATAAGTTCAATTCTTATGGTTCCAACACCTAGGTTCACCTCTCAGTACGTCCCTAAATGTCTATGAGATGCAAATAAGTGGCCATCAAATTCACATGAATAAGAGCAATAAGAATTGAATCAAAGAACATTCAAGATTAATAAAAGGGGAAACAAAGTCAATTAATCATTATCAATGTATCAAAGGGCATTGCCCAATCCTAGAAACAAGAGAACTACTCAGACATGGAGAAGAAGAAACAAGAAATCGAATTCAAGAACATCCAAACTCGTAACAATGGAAGAAGAAAGGAGAAAGATGAAAATCAAGAGCCTCCAATGTGCCTCCTCGAAACCAAGTTAGACCCCCAATTGTATTCAAAACATCTATTTATAACTTAGGATTTTTAATTGGCTAAAAAGCCCCAAAAGAAATAAAAATAAAAACTAAAATTCTACTGCGCACTGCGATCCACGGCCGTGGATCATTCTGCCAAAATGCCCATCCTGAGTCAATTGAGTTCCACATCCGTTGATGGTTCCACGGCCTGGCCATGGAACTCTCTGCAATTTCCCTTATTCTTCTTCCAGTTGCCCCTCGATCCATGGCCATGGTTTGATCCACAGGTAGGCCATGGATCCCTCTGAAATAGTCTTTTTGCTACCCATAAAGTTAACTTCAATCACGCAAGCTTTCCATCCATTTCAATGCCAATTTAGCACCAATCCTGCACAATAACACCACAAACACCGTAGTTATCCGAACTAAGGAGAAAATAAACCAAAAGAAAAACTAAAATGCCTAAAATGCCTAAGAATGCATGCAAAACAAGAACAAAACATGATGATGTTTCACACACATCAAATCTCCCTAAGCTTAAGACTTTGCTTGTCCCCAAGCAATAACTAATGTCAAACCAAGAAGTGGGATCAAAAGATAATAATGAATAACGAACCCGAGAAAAAAATATCCAAGCAATAGGCTAAGGCAAACCAAGAATCTGAGAGGTAATCAAAATCAAGTCCAATTAGAGGCTAAGTTCTCAGAAATCATGCATCTTCACTGATTAAATTAAGTTCATTCCACTAACCACACTCAAAGTGTTTAAGGGTGAAAACCATACGCTCAAAATCCTTCAAAGAAAATGCACTTCCATATGCTTGATAAGAAACCAGATTTCCACTAATAATCAGCATGCATGCAAGAATCAAAAGGTCTTTCAAGGGTTGTAATGGGGCCATGGGAATGATGTTAGGTAAGGTAGAGAAAGGAAGGTATGCACAAAGAGCTAACCAAATTTTCAATAAGCACCAGAAATACAATAGAACATAAATGGAGCAAAGGTATTTTTTTTTTCAAAAAGGATCATAACTTCACATTTCCAAGTTTTTTCTTCCGTTCTCTTCTTTTTAAGCTTTCATCTCATGATTTTTTTTTCTTTTATTTTCCTTTCCTCTCATTTTTTATATCAATTTTTTTTTTCATTTGAGAAAGAGAAAGCTCAAATACATATGATTCCCATCACAACTTTCAAACTCAAATTGCTCCATTTAATATTCTAAATGATTACCAACAATGTTTCATCATAGGCATCAAGAAAAATAATTATGCAATAGGCTCAAAATGGGCAACTAGAGGATGAAAGTGTAACAATTTCAGAAGGCCATAAAAATACCTAAGATGCCTTAATCACATTCAAGCATGCAACCAAAAATTTTGCCTCAAAATGGTTTCAAATCAAACTCTAGAGTACAAGATCAATGAGGAATATCACTTAACACAAAGAATAGGAACAAAAATCATACAGTGCATAAGTCTCATACAGGCTCAAAACTCACATTTAGAGGTTAAAAAATTAATGAGAAGCACAAATTTAGAGAACATATGCTAATTATCAACTATCAAAAGATCACCTCTACTATCAATTAAAACAATATCTGTTACCTACCACAAGAATCAACAAATTGGATTCCAAATCAATACCATCTCAAAAATCCCCAAAAGAGAGGAGCGCAAGTTCAACCAAAAGCCGAGAAATATGATGGTGTGAAAATGCAACATGAAGATGCAATGCAAAATAAGACATAAGAATGCATGAAACCAATAATCTAAAATGAAAATGAAAATGAAAATACCCCCCAAGCTTAGAACTTACATTGTCCCCAATGTAAAAATCTAAAACAAGAGAAGGGATAAAAGAAAAGAACTCACTCCGGTGGTGGGAAATATTCTGGTGTTCAATCCATGGCCATGGAATTTTCCATGGGCTGGGTGTGAAACTTTCTGACTTCATCCTCCTTCCAATTTGAGCTTTAAAAAAAAGGTCAAACCTAAACAAAATACATGAGATAAAGATCAAACTAGAAATCCAACACACAAAATCAAAAGAAAAAGAAGAAATTAAAAGGAAAAACAAAAACAAAGAAACTTGGGTTGCCTCCCAAGAAGCGCTTATTTAAAGTCATTAGCTCGACTTTGGTCTAGTTTCTGTGCTCAGGTGATATCAACGGAGTAATGCTCAGTCCCTACTCCTTCAAAGTGTTTCACTCTCTGTCCATTATAAAGAAAGACTCATGGCCCTCTTTCTTCACCTCAAGCACACCGTAGGATAAAACTCGAACAATCTCATATGATCCTGACCATTTCGACCATAACTTACTAGGACAGAAACGTAGAAGCAAGTTATTGACAGGAACTTTATCCCTGAGTTTAAATCCATGCTTCTCGACACACTTGTCATTCTGCTTCTTAGGTCCTTTCTTGCAGGCCTTGGATTCCTCATATTTTGTAGTACCCTTAGGCAAGGTCTTTTCTAGCATAGCATCAATCACTGATTCTTGCGTACCTGAAAGCACAACACTATCCACAACATTAGTAGCATCTATGCGATTACATGAATTTGAGGAATTAGAATTATTTTCAGATTTAAAAACATCAAAAGCTACTTCCTCATAATTCAATCGCAAAGTCAATTTCCTTTCGTGGACATCAATGATCGCCCTTCCAGTGGCAAGGAATGGATGCCCAAGTATGATCGGCATTTTAACATAAGCTTCCATGTCAAGCATAACAAAATCCACCGGCATATGAAACTTACCAACCTTAATAGGAACATCCTCCAAGATGCCTATAAGATACTTGACAGACCAATCCGCCAATTGAAGTGAGATAGCTGTGGGTTTTAGCTCACCCACTTCCAACTTCTTACATACAGAAAGGGGCATAAGACTAACACTAGCCCCCAAATCACACAGAGCTTTATCAAAATTCGTGTTGCCAATCAAACAGGGAATAGAGAAGCTACCTGGATCTTTTAACTTAGGAGGCAATTTATTTTGAATTAAAGCACTACACTCCTTAGTTAAAGCTATTGTCTCATAGTCCTCAAGCTTCTTCTTATTAGACAAGATATCCTTAAGAAACTTAGCATAGGTAGGCATTTGTTTCAACGCCTCAGTGAAGGGTACATTAATGTACAATTTCTTAAGGACCTCTAGGAACTTCCCAAACTGCCTATCTAACTTCGTCTTAGCCAATCTTTGAGGGAAGGGAACCGGGGGTTGGTAAGGTTTAGGGGATACATACTTAGACACATTCTCATTAGTTTTCTCTTCTTCTAAGGGTTGTATCTTAGTCTCTTTATCCTCAATTCCCTTATCTTTTTCATTCTCCCCCTTACCCAAGGAATCCTCTAATTTATTTCCGCTCCTCAAACTCACAGCTTTACAATGTTCATTGCTTGGGTTGACTTCAGGTTGACCAGGAAACTTACCTTGCTGCCTATGAGAAGTGCTTGCTTGTTGGGCAATCTGGGTTTCCAACATCTTATTATGAATAGCTAAATTATCAACCTTAACTGACAACTCTTTAATTGGCTCAGTCACAACTTGCCCATAGTGCCTAAACTCCTCATTTTGCTTAAATTGGCTCTCAACAAAATTCTCAAGAAGAGACTCAAGTCTAGATTTTTGTACCTGTGGGATTCTAGAAGAGGGTTTAGCATTACTTTGCCCATCTTGGTACTGACTATTCCGGTAAGAGAAGTTAGGATGTGACCTCCAACCAGGGTTGCAAGTTTGAGAATACAGATCATTCCTCCCCTTTGGGTTGAAGTCATGGAAATTGTGGCATGATTCCACTTGCTCCACTAATGCACCATGTGAGGATCCAATTTCAACTTAGCATTCAGCACCTATATGTCCCTATGCTCCATAAATCTCACAAAAATTGTTAGAGGCATCTATGGCATTAACATGAGCTTTCTCAAGCATGTCAAAACGTTTATTCAAAGAATCAAATTTTGACATAATTAAATCAACACCATCTACCTTAAACTTACCTCCCGAGAGCTTTCTCGGGTTATGGCCTCTTTCATTAGCCCATTAGTGATGACTTGAAGCTACACTCTCAATAATCCCATAAGCTTCTGTGAGCCTTCTGTTCATCAAAGCTCTACCAGCTGTGGAGTCGAGAGACACCTTCGAAGAATATTCTAAACCATTGTAGAAGGTGTAGACGATCAACCATTTCTCTAACCCGTGGTGTGGGCAGGCTTCCAGCAAAGCCTTAAATCTATCCCAAGCTCCTGACAATGACTCGCCATCTTTCTGAGCAAAGCTTGTGATTTAGGTCCTTAGATGAGCAGTCTTAGAAGGTGAAAAGAATTTGTCCAAGAAAGCTTGCTCCAATTGGTCCCAAGTAGTTATCGTCTCTGCGGGAACAGACTTCAACCAAGCTCTAGCTCGATCTCTCAAAGATAATGGAAACAGGCGGAGACGAATAGCATCAACAGAGGCACCTTCGATCTTGAAGGTCTCACAGAACTCCAAGAACATATCCATATGATCGTTCGGGTCCTCTGACAGTAATCCTCCAAACTGGTTCTGCCTTATCATAGAAAGTAGGGCAAGAGGTATAGTGAAGTGCCTAGCTTCAATGTCTGGCCTAACAATTCCAGATCGGGATCTACTTCAATAAGAGTCCCGAAACGTCTAGTACTTTGCATAAATAAGAGAAATTACCTGCAGAGAGTCAAAGAGAAAAACAAGAACGTAAGAACTAGATAAAAAGAAAAAGGTTTAAAATAATTAAATTAAAAGCATAACTGATATTCAAAAAAAACACAGTCCCCGGCAACGGCGCCAAAAACTTGATGTGTGAAATTCGCAAGTGTACGATTTCGTCGTCAAGTAATAAAAAGATCGAATCCACAGGGACTATGTCTATGAATACTAATTAATTAATTAATTTAATTTAATTAAACAAAATGGAATATGATTGTTAATTAAGAAGAACGTAGTAACAAAGCAATTAAATAAAATCAAAGTAGAATTTAGAATAAAAATAACAAGTTATCAAGAAAAGTATTCAAATTCAAGAAAGCTTCCAAAATTGGGGTACCACAATGATACAAGATAATTCCTAATTGACAATCCTTTTATTAAATCTGAAATTCAATTGAAGGTGAATTACCCTAAATTAGTTAATGTTCTTTCTCAAGATACAAGATCCGTGCCCAATTAAACCAATTCCTACTCTTATGGTAATTGAATTTAAATTGAACTCATTACGCTTTGTGGTAATTCATTGAATCCTCGAAAGGCTAAAACTACTCTCGTGATTCAGACCTTAAGTTCAATTCTTATGGTTTCAACACCTAGGTTCACCTCTCAGTACGTCCCTAAATGTCTATGAGATACAAATAAGTGGCCAGTAAATTCACATGAATAAGAGCAATAAAGATTGAATCAAAGAACATTCAAGATTAATAAAAGGGGAAACAAAGTCAATTATTCATTATCAATGTATCAAAGGGTATTGCCCAATGCTAGAAACAAGTGAACTACTCAGACATGGAGAAGAAGAAACAAGAAATCAAATTCAAGAACATCTAAACCCGTAACAATGGAAGAAGAAAGGAGAAAGATGAAGATCAAAAGCCTCCAATGTGCCTCCTCCAAACCAAGTTAGACCCCAATTGTATTCAGAATATCTATTTATAACTTAGGGTTTTTAATTAGCTAAAAGCCCCAAAAGAAATAAAAATAAAAACTAAAATTCTGCTGCGCACTGGCCGTGGATCATTCTGCCAAAATGCTCATCCTGAGTCAATTAAGTTCCACAGCCGTGGAACTCTCTGCAATTTCCCTTATTCTTCTTCCAATTGCCCCTCGATCCATGGCCGTAGTTTGATCCACAGGCAGGCCGTGGATCCCTCTGAAATGATCTTTTTGCACCTTTTTGCTACCCATAAAGCTCTAACTTCAATCATGCAAGCTTTCCATCCATTTCAATGCCAATTTAGCACCAATCCTGCACAATAACACCACAAACACCACAGTTATCCGAACTAAGGGAAAAACAAACAAAAAAAAAAACTAAAATGCCCAAGAATGCATGCAAAACAAAAACAAAACATGATGTTGTTTCACATACATCACTATGTCTTGTTTCCTATGTATTGTAACCTTAGATGGTGAGCACAACCATATGACCTGAGAATGATGTGTTGGATCCGAATTCTCCTTGCGGGTTTACTTGTATGGTCAAGGTTACCAGTATGGGGGTGGTAGCAGTACTCTTACTGTGGTAAGAGGAAGGAATCCACTTATTACTAAGTAGTGTCAGGGCTTAATTGATTATTCTACCTAGTATATACAAGGGACCAGAAGGTTCCTAGGAAACAAGTAAGTGGCATGTGTTTTCTAAATACAAAATCTGCATTTGCATTGCATCATTATACTATGTGATGCACAAATTTTTCAACCAAGTCTACAAACTTGATGCGGGATTAATTGTTGCATTGCGAACCCAAGTGCAGGTTGTCTCACGTAATAAATTTCTCGGGAATCCGAGGTCGATCCATAGGGAATTGTTGAAGATTAATTAAGGTGAAGTAAATATTTTATTACTACGGTAAAAATTATTTACTTGGGTTAAAAGATTCACTCTTAGTAAATAAAGTAAAGGTAAGATTAATTTTTTTTATAACTCAATTAGAATCCTCGCAACATGGAGGTTTCAATCGAAAAATACAATGTTAAAAGTCTATTTAAAATAATATACGTAATTATATTATGTTTCCAAAAAATATTACCACCACTTATAAATGGGTTAAAGCATTCATTGTGCCAATATTTTGTCCACAACAAATCAAGAACTTCACTTTATAATGAGAGTTTCTAACACCACCACTTGTAAATGGGTTAAAGCATTCATTGTGTCAATCTCTTGTTTACATCAAATCAAGAACTCTACTTTACAAGGAGAGTTTCTAAATTGATTGGAAACAAAATACAATACGTATAATGACCACTTGAAAATATATCATTTAAGTACAAGAGAGAAATGAATCTAACCTTATTTCATTACCAATAGCTTCACTCTTTCACCTAACCAAAATAAAACTTAGTTACTCATAGATAAGAAGAAAGAAAGAAAGAAAAAGAAGAAGAAGAACATAACTTCAATTTAGAACAAAGGAAAATTACTACAAGAAAATCTAGTAACAAACTAACATCATTTTGGTACCTAACACCTAACCCCCTTCAATGATCTACCAAGGCCCCCTTTTATAGAGGATTAGAGATACAAAATAATAAGGGGGCTGAGTCATTAGTGAGTGGATGAGTGGAAAATAAGTGAAAAATGCCAAATGATTTTTGGTGAGTGAAAAATTATGAAGATTCCTTGTCTCCGAAATTATTTAGCTCTGAAGTCATTGAATGCGTTAGAATGAGCAAATGTGATCTTCATCAAAGTTGTAGGGCTTGATCTTGGCTTCAAAATAGACACCAGAAGCACCTCATTTGGCCACCTATAGCCTAAGATATGGGCCAATTATTGTAGAGTATTTAAGCCCAATTCCAGCACTTCTGTTCTGGCTTTCAAGCCCAATATCACCTACTAGACCTCCGATTATTGAAAAGTGTTCAACATTAAAGTTGTAGATATAAGTCTCAACTATTCAGTATCAACATTTCAGCTTATTTGACAACATTTAGCCCAAAATATGGCATGAACAGTATATATAGGTCAAGCTGTCAGAAACAGTACTCTAGTTCTTGCTTCAACCCTAATTTGAGTTATCTACTCGTATGATTGAGCCTTTGAAGAATTCATAAAAGTTGTATATCTCTCTCTTATCTTTCAAATACCACCAAAATCAATTCAAAATAATACCTACAGCCCAAGATATAGCTCAAATACAGAAACAATGTAAGACATAAATTATGCTAAAAAATTCAATTAAGTTCAATTTGAGTCCAAACTTACAAAACATAACCAAAATCAATCAATTAAGTACATAGAGAGTGTAAATGACTAAAAATGAAGGGTTATTTATGTATAAAACATGTGATCATCACTATAAGGACTTTGTGTGAGCATAACCATACATCACATCATAAAGCATTGCATTTGTTGGCCGCTGTATGGGTAGTTGCCTTGCTTGTTTGATGGTTGCTTATTAATGATATCTTACGATTGTATGGCCAGTTGTTTGATGTCATTGATTGTTTGATTTTAGCGTGAGATAGATTTATAGCTTGCCTTGTGAATGTTACATAGAGTATGTATATATTCTGATAAAGTTTGAGCAGGGACTCAATTATCTGTTGTAAGCTTAATCTTATGCGCTCAGTTAGTTATTTGTTATTAAATAATTAACTGCTGGTATTGGAATGTTTATACTAGGAAATTGTGATTTCTCACCCCAATTGTGTTTCCATGTAAATCCAAGTACAGGTAAGGGAAGCAGAAGGAGCAAAAGAACTAGTTTAGTTTTATTTTGTTTCTTGAAATGAATATGTTGTATATTTATTTCCTGCTACCTTGAGTTTTGTAAAAGTTATGTGTTACAGTTTGCCTTGAGAGGCTAATGATGTATATATATGGCTTTTTGTTGTACAGGCTCTCCATATTTACTCATTGTGTATGAATGATATGGGTTTAGTTGGTTGAGTTAAGTTAGAAGTGACATAGTTGGTACTGTGTGCCTTGTATGTGTATGATATATTAAGTTCTCGGTACTAGGATGTTACAATAGTTGTGAATCGTAGGCAAAAAAAAGACATTTAAAAATGATAACATTGTAACATCCTCTTCAACGTGTTAGATTTGTAAATAGTTACAGAGGTAGTTTAATACTTATTTAACATGCCTGTTTAATTTTGCGACAATCTGAATTGATTTAGGCACTTTGCTGCCAGCCAAAAGGTGAAAAGTAGTTTAAAATGACCCAGATATTGGCTTAAATGATTTAACTAATGGAAATAAATATGGATAATTTATTTTTAAGTCACAAATGTGTTTTCTGTGATATGGCTAAAGTTTGAAAACAATCGAAGTCCATTTGGTATTTTTAGATATACTGATTGTGTGTTTTAATACTGGATTGACTAGTCACAAATATGAAAAATTATGATACTGGTGAGATGACTTTTTCAATGAATCTTAGTATTTATTTTAAAGTTGTTTAAACTTGAAAAACTTGATTTAGCTAAAGATAAGTAATTTTAGCATATCAGAAAATATCAATGTTATAATGATTGGTCCTTAGCTATCCACGGTTTCAACCTTTTATTTGGCTCTTAATCTCTTAATCCTCACTTTATTCTTTTCTCTTCACGGCTGGGGAAAGCAGGAGCAAAGGCAGCAAAAGAGAAAGGAGAAAATGAGGGAAAACAAGAGAAAGAATAGGAAAGGGAGAATATGAGATCAAAGGGAAAAAGCAAGCTTGAGGATTTGTGATCATCTTCATCATCACCACCATCTTTGTTACTCAAGGTAGCAGTTCTTGCTCTCATCTCCCAACTCCCATCTTTGCTTTTATCTTGTCTTGCTTGGGGTATGTTTGAAATAGGTGAAAATGAGGTTTTATGAGTTTCTTGAGGGTTTGAGTTGGTTGAACACATTGGGAACTTGGATTAGAACTTGTAATGAGTTAGATTAAGCATGGTGGCTGAATTGATCCCTAAGAATATCTATGTAATGCTTTGTGGTGGAAAGTGAGAAATAGGTATTTGGGAGAGGGGTTTTGATTCTTGATGCTTAATTGTGGTTTGAAAGGTCAGTGTGAGATTGGTGAGTTGAGTTTAGTGTTTAATGATTCTAACATGTTTAGAGACCATGATTGGAGTTAGAAAACACTTAAAACCCATGTTTGTATGGTTGGAAATAGATTTGGGGCCATTGGAACAGTGGTTCGTGTTCTGCAGAATGGTCACGCCTAGGCATGGACTGATTAGTTTTCAGTCTTGAGCAGACAGAGAGCACCACACCTAGGCGTGGTAAAACCAAGCCTAGGCATGGAAATGTCAAGCCTAGGCATAAGTTCCAAAATTTTGCAAGAATTGTATTCTTGATGTTTTAGATTTCCCTAAGTGTTAGGATCACTCATGTATGCCTTTTAAAGTGTGTTGAGGCACTAATGGAGGCAATTCTTGGAGAGAATAACCACATAGCATATATGAGAAGTTTGGAAAATGATGGGATTTGAAAACCCTAGCATATATGAAAACCCTTAGGCACCCAAGTGATGGGATTTGCCTTAGGATGAGGTTGGAGAACCTATGGGCGACCTAAGTGTGGGAAATGCCTTAAGATAGAAATGTGGGACCCTAGACAACCAAAGTGAGGTGGAGTGTCAAAGGATACTATGTTTGGACACCTTAGGCTTCCATTGATTAGTGTTTGATATATGGCTCGTATATTTATTTTTCAAACCTGATATCTGCTTGTTTTCCTACGTATTGTAACCTTAGATGATGTGCACAACCATATGACCTGAGAATGGGGTATTGTATCTGAATTCTCCTTGCAGGTTTGCTTGTATGGTCAGGGTTACCGGTGTATGGAGTTGGTGTCGTTACTCTTACTTGTGTAAGGGAAACCAGTCCACACATCACCAAGTAGTGTCAAGGCAGGATGTCTGTCCTACTTAGTAGATACAGGGAACGAGGTTCTTCAAGGAAAATAAGTAAATAACTTGTGTTTTAACTTAAAAATATGCATTGAAATTGCACATCCATAATACGTGGACTTTATTTGAGCATAGTCATAATTCATAACATAAAGCATTGCATTGTTGAAACTTGTATGGGCAATTATCATGGCTTAACTGATTAATTATTTGATTGCTTGTTCGATAATATCTTAGGGCTGTATGGGCAATCCTTTGATGTTGTTGATTATCATTTAACTGGTTACATCATGTGTATGTACATTTACAGTTGATTTATTTGTTATGAATGATTTAACTGCTGGTATTGGTATGCTTGTACTGAGAATTTGTAATTTCTCACCCCTGTGTGTTCCATGTAAATCTAGGTAAAGTCCTTAGAAAGGATCAGGGCAAGGAAAAGAAAAAGCAAAAGACTTAGATTAGTATTTTGTTTCTTTGTAGACCAGTATGTATGTGTGTGTATTTCTATCTGTAGAAAAACTTATGTACATTGTATGGCATGGTAGCCAGTGATAGTTGTATATATAACTTTTTGATCATATGTGGCTCTCTATAATGACTGTGTAAGTTATTATGGATTTTTATTTTTTGCATTACTATAAGTGACATGTCTAATGCAACTTATTTTGGAATATTTTGTTTTATTTTACGATAAATTGTATTAGGGTATTACAAACATTGTTAAAGGTCTATGCGTCAATGATCTTAATTTCCCATTTCATATGTCTAAATGACAGATTCAAATCTCCTTTCTATTTTTTTACATGTGTCATTTATACCTATGCATATCATTAGATTGAAAAATAAAGTATTTTTAAATTAAATATCAATTATTATAAACTTATCCAAAATAAAACTCTGAGAGTAAGTTATAATTTCTCGTCTCCAGTCCTATCTAAACGGTTACATTTTGCCAAGTAGAACAAAAAAATCATATCATATATTTTGAAATCAGTCAAACTACTTACTGTCGTTATCACATCCCTCTTTCGTGGATATATATATAGAAGATCACTAGCAAATACGAGGAAATGATCCACCAAAGATCAGTCCTTGGTGCATAACTTTGTAATTGATACTCACTAAAGATTTCAGATGTTGTCGTATATAAAAATTTTCCAAACAATTTTTTGAAAGATTATTTTAAATAATAAATAAATTAGGATAAAAATGTTCAATTTTAGTGACAAACACGACAAAGTATTACGAGCAAGCCAAACAAACGTCAAGTTGCAATATAGTGAATGACTTAGGTAAGAGAAAGAAGAAATAAAATTCAAATTTGTAGTAATTGAGCTCAGCTTATGGGCACAGATATGGCCAATATCATTCACACCACAAACAAAGCATGACAAAAACAAAAACAAAAACAAAAAATAAAAAAACATGATCATGACATTTTTTTCTTTACTACGTTTGTGTGTGGTAGGGATTAAATTTTGGCTTTTTTTTCTGGAATAAAAGCTTTTTCAAAAGTTTTAGCATTGTTTGAGTAAATTTGATTACAGTAAAATAGTTTTTTACAGTGAAGAAAATCTTTTTTAATCTTAAGCTTAATTTTAGAAATTATGTAAAAAAGCTTTCATATTTTTTTTTCAAAAGCGGATTATGTTATGGTTTTATCAAAGTAACCCTAAAACATCAAATATAATATAATATAAACAAATTATTTCATTTCATATTTTGCAATTTAATGTATAAAAGCAACTCTTTTTACACAATCCAAACCAAATAGATTATCGTAAAATCACTTTTTAGTTCACATATCCAAATATAAAATTGATTTTATCATAATTGATTATGAAGAAAATCGATTACATAGTTAATCGATTGTTGCTATAATCTTTTTTCCATTGCTAAGTCGTTCCTCTATAGTGAAAGTGTGTATTAATAGAAAAATATGATAACATAGTTGTGAATCATAGAAGAAAAAAAAAGATGGATTGAAATATGATAACATTGTCAAAGGTCTATGCGCCAATGATCTTAATTTCTCATTTCATACGTCTAGATGATGGGTTCAAATCTCCTTTCTATTTTGCTATCTATTTTATTACACTTGTCATTTATAACTATGTATATCATTAGATTGAAAATTAAAGTATTATTAAATTAAATATCAATTGTTATATACTTATCCAAAATAATACTCTGAGAGTAAGTTATAATTTCTCGTCTCCAATCCTATCTCACTGGTTAAATTTTGCCAATAGAAAAAAAATTATTGTGTCATATATTTTGAAATTAGTCAAGCTACTTAACGTCATTATCACGTCCCTCGTTCGTGCGTATATATAGAAGATCACTAGCAAATACCAAGAATGATCCACCAAAGATTAGTCCTTAGTGCATAACTTTGAAATTGATACTCACTAAAGATTTCAGATGTTGCCGTACATAAAAATTGTCCAAACAATTTTTTGAAAAATTATTTTAAATAATAAATAAATTAGGGTAAAAATGTTCAGCTTTAGTAACAAACACGATAAAGTATTACGAGCAAGCCAAACAAACGTCAAGTTGCAGTATAGTGAATGACTTAGGTAAGAGAATAGAAAATTCAAATTTGTAGCAGTTGAGCTACAACTTAATGGCTCATATATGGCCAATATCATTCACACCCCAAACAAAGCATGACAAAAAAAACAAAAAACTTGATCTTGACATTTTTTTTTTCTTTACTACGTGTGTGTTTGGTAGGGTTAAATTTTGGCTAATTTTTTTTTTTGGGATAAAAGCTTTTTCCACTACTTTAGCATTGTTTGGGTAAAATTGATTATAGTAAAAAAAAGTTTTTTACAGCAAAGAAAAGCTTTTGTAATCTTAAGCTTGATTTTGGACATTATGTAAAAAGCTTTTAGATTATTTTTTCAAAAGCAGATTATGTTATGTTTTTATCAAAGTAACCCTAAAACAACAAATATAATGTAATATAAACAAATAATTTCATTTCATTTTTAGTAATTTAATACATAAAGTGACTCTTTTAATACAATCTAAACTAAATAGATTATCGTAAAATTACTTTTCAGTTAACATATCCAAACATAAAACTGATTTTATCATAATTGATTATGAAGAAAATCGATTATATAGTTAATCGATTATTGAAATAATTTTTTTCACAGTTAAGTCGTTTCTTTATAGTGAAAGCGTGTATTAATAGAAAAATATGATAACATAGTTGTGAATCGTAGGAGAAACAAAAAAAGACGGATTCAAAAATGATAACATTGTCAAAGGTCTATGCACTAATGATCTTAATCTCCCATTTCATACATCTATATGATGGATTCAAATCTCCTTTCTATTTTCCTTTCTATTTTTTTACACGTGTCATTTATAACTATATATATCGTTAGAATGAAAAATAAAGTATTGTTAATTTAAATATCAATTATTATAAACTTATCCAAAATAACAATTTGAGAGAGTTATTTTTTCTTAAAACAAAGATGGCATGCAAAAGCATCACAATAATGACTGACATCCCAACTAGGTTGGCACCCCAGCCACTACCAATCATCTACAGCACACCATAATTTTATTAAAATAAGTAAAAAGAGTACAAGAAAAGGAAACATGGGGGGACATCAACCTGACCCATGAACGAATCATCTAAATCTAAAACTAGGTAGACCATTTCTATTTCTAAAGAATTCCTCATAAATGAATCTAGGGATTAAGTCCCACCAAACAAAGCCACTAATCGAAGTGCCATAAGAAGCAAGTTTATCAGCACAAGAGTTTCCTTCCCTAAAAATATGAGAAAAAACAAAAGTCATTTGTTTAGTCAACTCTATACAATTATTCCACCTATTTCTAAGCTTCCAAGGAACCAGCTTACTATTGTTGAAAGCAGAAATCACAAGTTAGGAGTCTCACTCTAGCCAGAGGAAATGCCAACCTTTTTTAAATGCTATCTCAATAGCCAAAATTGCACCAATAAGCTCAGCTTGAAAAGCATTTTTAATTCCAATATTTGCGTAAAAGCATCCAAGAGAGGCAGCACTCCTATCCCTGAAAATCCCACCACAAGTAGCAGGACCTGGATAACCCTTTGTAGCTCCATCAGTATTGTACTTAATCATATTACAAATTGGGGGGTTCAAGATGACTTGCTTAATACTAGGAGCACAGCAAGAATAACCATCAACCCAAAGGGACTTCATTAACATGAATTTTGAAATTGAAGAAGACATTCGACCTGCACTAGTATTGCCTGCTAAAGACACATTAGAGATTATTAAATTTATAGTAGTCTGCACATGAATCTGCTTATTGTCAAACTTGGCCTTATTTCTGCAATATCATATAGTCCACAAAACATTTATAACACTTGCTGCAACAACATCCTGCACCTGCGCGCTCCAGCTTTTGCTACATAAAGAGAGAATTAATTAAATGCTAGAGCAATCAACACTGGTATTAATGATGTTACCAAACCAGATCCAAATATGTTGAGCAAATGGGCAATCAAGAAATAAATTATTAGTAGATTCTGCTGCTTTAACATAAAGACTGCAGACAGAAACTACAATGCAACCTCTAGACAAAAGATTCTCATCTGTGGGCATCCTGTTATGCATAATTCTCCAAATGATGAAGGACTTTGATGGAGGAATACAACTTTTCCAAATTAGCTTAGTCCAAGGGATAACCTGTCCCACAGGATTATAAAAAAGAAAAGCATCTTTAAATGTCATTGTTCCAGAATCAAATCTGGTCCAAATCAACTTGCCTTCATAGGGCAATTTTGGAATGATAACCTGCTTTATTTCAGACTTAAGGATAGGGAAATTAGACAACAAAGGGAAGGAATAGACCACCTGCCATTAATAATGAAATCACTTACTTTAGCTTTAAGTGAGTTGTGCAGATCAGGAGGGATACCAATCAAGTCAACAATCGGGCTAGTCAACCATTTATCAGACCAAAAGTTTATTGTAACACCATTACCAAGCATCTAGGTAGAATTCTCCAAAGTAGAAGGCAAACAGTATTTTATTCCAGGCCAAATTGATGAAGTAATGTAATGGTTTATTTGAATTTGATTCGTAAAGGCTCTAGTTCTCAATAAAGAGGCCCATTAATTATTTGAAGAAATCAATTCCCACCCAAGCTTAAGCATACCAGCCTTATTAATGGCTTTAATAGACTTGATGCCTAAACCACCCTCCAAAACAAGCCTACAAGTTTTGCTCCAGGCCACTATGACAACTTTCTTGCAATTTATATTCCCAGCCCACACAAAATTTCTTATCCACTTGTCCACATAATTAATAAGGTTAGCAGGCCAAGCATAAATCTAAAAACTATAAATCAGCATACCAAGAATGATAGATTTTACTAATTGGACTCTTCCCATAATAGATAAAAAAGAACCTTTCCAAGCTGTCAGCTTACTCTTAATTTTATCAGCGATGGACATTAAATGCACTTTTCTTGGTTTACCTTTGAATAAAGGAACCCCGAAGTAAGTAAAAAGGAGACAGCCAGCAGAGAAGCCAAGCAAAGTAGAAATAGTATCAATTCTACTTTGAGAAATTGATTCAGTATAGAATTTTGATTTTTCAGTGCTTATCACTTGCCCTAAAGCCCGCTCATAGTCCTTAAAAAGATTCAACAAATTTACTAAACTCTTCTTAGTGGCTCTACAAAAAATCATAATATCATCTGCATACAAAACATGGCTAGGCATCCTGAAACGTCTAGGTCCTGTCATTAGATGCAACTAACCTTCATCTACCAATTTACTAATACCTCTGCTTAGGACCTCTTCAGCAAGACAGAAAAGAAGAGGGGACAAAGGGTCACCTTGTCTGACCCCTCTCTTGCAATTAAAAAATCCAATAGCATGACCATTGATGGAAATTGAGAGCTTAGCTGAATGTAAGATAAGATTAATCCAGCTACAAAATTTATCATCAAATCCAAAAGCTTGAAGAACTTGGAGTAAAAAACCCCAATCTATTGTATCAAAAGCCTTTTTAATATCAATTTTCAAAGCCAACAGACCTCCAAAAGCTCTCTTATCAAGTAAATTATTGGACTCAGAAGCAGTACATATACAATCTGATATATGCCTACCCTTAACAAAATCCCTTTGATTTTCAGAAATGATCTTGGGAGCCACCAAAGCAAGTCTATCGGCCAATACTTTAGTAATAATCTTAAACTGAAAATTAGCTAAAGCAATTGGCCTATACTGCTCAATCTTCTCAGCACCAGGAAATTTTGGAATAAGAGCAACAACATTAGAATTCAAATTACGAAGTAACCAACCTTGTCTAAAGAAATCTAGAGCTATTATATCCCAGTACTTATGATAAAAGAAACCTCCAAAGCCATCTAGACCAGGTGCACCATTTCTGTTCATAGAGAAAACAACATTTTTGACCTCCTCTATGAAAGGCAAATTTGTAAGCAAAGCATTATCCTAAGCAGTCACTAAAGAAGGAATAACACTTTGAACAAGATCATTACATTGGCAAACATTAACAGTAGCAAACAAATCTTTGTAGTAATTTAGGATATGGTTTTCAATATCAGAAGCCTTAGAAAGAACCTGATCACCATTCTTCAGAACTGAAATCTGCTTAGTAACATTCCTGATTTTGGAAATTTTATGGAAAAATTTAGTATTTCTATCACCATAAATGTGCCAATTAATTCTGGATTTTTCCTTCCAGAAGTCTTCTTCATAATTCAAAGCTTGTTGCAGCAACAACTGAGCATCCTTTTCTTGTTCAAACAGCTCCTCAGAACCACCAGAACTACTGATATGTTCCTGAATGTGATCCACATAGGCCGTCTCCAATCCTATCTCACTGATTAAATATTGCTAAGTAGAAAAAAATATCACGTCATATATTTTTAAATAAGCCAAACTACTTAACGTCATTATCTCGGCCCTCCTTGGTGCATATATATATATATAGATCACAAGCAACTACCAAGAATTATCCACCAAATATCAATCCATGGTGCATAACTTTGTAATTGATACTCACTAAATATTTCAAATGTTGTCGTATATAAAAATTGTCCAAACTATTTTTTGAAACATTATTTTAAGTAATAAATAATTTAGGGTAAAAAAATTCAGTTTTAGTGATAAACACGGCAAAGTATTATAAGTAAGCCAAACAAATGTCAAGTGGCACAGTGAATGACTTAGGTAAGAGAAAGTTGAAAGAAAAATCAAATTTATAGTAGTTGAGCTACAACTTATGGGATCATATATGGCCAATATCATTCGCACCCCAATCAAAGCTTGACCCAAAAACAAAAAAACAAAAAACTTGATCACGACATTTTTTTTTCTTTACTACGTATGTGTTTGGTATGGATTAAATTTTGGGTAAAAATTTTCTTGTGGGATAAAAGCTTTTTCCACTGTTTTAACATTGTTTGGGTAAAACTGATTATAGTTAAAAAAAATGTTTTTTGCACCAAAGAAAAAGCTTATTAAACTTAAGCTTGATTTCGGACATTATGTAAAAAAGTTTTTAGATTTTTTTTCAAAAGAGGATTATGTTATGTTTTTATCAAAGTAACCCTAAAACATCAAATATAATATAATATAATATAATATAAATCATATCATATTATTTTTAATAATTTAATACATAAAATCGATTTTTTTTATACAATCCAAACAAAACAACTTATCTTAAAATTATTTTCAGCTTAATATATCCGAATATAAAATTGATTTTATCATAATTGATTATAAAAAAAAATTGATTACACTGTTAATCAATTATTGAAATAATTATTTTTTTCAAAACTAAGTCATTCCTCTATAGTGAAAGTGTGTATTAATAGAAAAATATGATAACAAAGTTTTGAATCGTAGGAGAAAAAAGAAAGACAGATTCAAATATGATAACATTGTCAAAGGTCTACGCGTCAATGATCTTAATTTCCCATTTCATACGCCAAATGACGGGTTCAAATCTCCTTTCTACTTTTTTACACATGTCATTTATAACTATACATACTATTAGATTGAAAAATAAAATATTATTAAATTAAATATCAATTATTATAATATTATCCAAAATATTACATTGAGAGTAAGTTAGAATTTCTCATCTCCAATCCTATCTAACCAGTAAAATTTTGCCAAGTAGAAGAAAATATCATGTTTGAAATCAATCAAACTACTTAACGTCATTATCTCGTCCCTTCTTGGTGCATATATATATAGAAGATCACAAGCAAATACCAAGAATGATCCACCAAAGATCAGTCCTTGGTGCGTAACTTTGTAATTGATACTCACTAAAGATTTCAGATGTTGACGTATATAAAAATTGTCCAAACAATTTTTTGAAAAATTATTTTAAATAATAAATAAATTAGGGTAAAAAAGTTCAGTTTCAATGATAAACACAACAAAGTATTACGAGCAAGCCAAACAAATTTCAAGTTACAGTGCTGTGAATGACTTAGGTAAAAGAAAGAAGAAAAAAAATTCAAATTTGTAGTAGTTGAGCTATAACTTATGAGCTCATATATGGTCAATATTATTCATGCCCCTAATAAAGCTTGACCCAAAAACAAAAAACAAAAAAACTTGATCATAACATTTTTTTCTTTACTACGTGCGTTTGGTAGGGATTAAATTTTGGCTAAATTTTTCTTTTTTGTGATAAAAGCTTTTTCCACTATTTTAGCATTGTTTTGGGTAAAATTGATTATCGTAAAAAAAAAGTTTTTTTACAGCAATGAAAAGCTTTTTTAATCTTAAGCTTGATTTTGGACATTATGTAAAAAAGCTTTTAGATTTTTTTTTTCAAAAGTAGATTATGTTATGTTTTTATCAAAGTAACCGTAAAACATGAAATATAATATAATATAAATAAATTATTTCATTTTATTTTTAGTAATTTAATATATAAAAGTGACTCTTTTTATATAATCCAAACCAAATAGATTATCGTAAAATTCTTTTTTAGTTAACATATCCAAACATAAAATTAATTTTATCATAATTGATTATAAAGAAAATCGATTACAAAATTAATCGATTATTGAATTATATTTTTTTCACAATGAATCTAAACACACCTATAAAACAATATTTGGAAGAATGCATTTGCATGTTGATTATTGAAAATTGCATGTATAACGTATAATTTCTTTCTAATATTAGGTTAATTTTGATCAAACGATGAAATTGGTTCTACATCCAAGAACAAGATTGATTTGCTACCAAAATTTGCTTTCCAAAAATCGTGTTTCAGCAAATTACCCTCTCAAAATAATAATAATAATAATAATAATAGTTATCGTGTTACAGCCCAAGAGTCTGTTTAATATCAGCTTATTATAATGTGTTTTTGTCACTTTGTTTCGATTTTAACGTGCCCTCTCTCTCCTCAATGGTCTTGAAATTCTTTTGACAAAAAAAAAGAAGGAAAATTTTATAAAACTCATACATAAGTTTGGGTTCCAAAATTCATGCATATGTAGCTAATAATATATAACCACGTGGAATAGTGGTAATGACATGTTAAGTGTATTTTTTAATAATTAATTTTACAAAATAATCCCAAAAAAATAGAATTTGCAAGAGATCAATCTTCATAAAATGGTAAACATGTCATGACACATCTTCTAAATTCTGACTGGGTTATGAGCTGATCCAACCCAATTACGAGGTTCTTTTAACATAATGGATATAGAATTTCATTGAGATCTGATAGGCCCATATATTTTGGACCCCTGATCAACCAACTCTCTCATGTCAAAACAACTTTGGCACAGTTAGAAATTCTTTTCAAATTCTCTTTAAAGTGAATACTATGATTCTGACATTATGATAAAAATAAAAATAGATAAATAAATATTAATAAATTTGTATATATTTTTAAATAAATAAATATAAAAGGATTAGTTTCTATTTATATAAAAAGACAAGTATAGAAAAATAAAATAAAATATAATTATGTACTAAATCGATATAATTTTTTACTAAATAAATAACAATCATTCTTAAAATAAATCATGATCAATCATAAATTTAATTATAATTAATCATGCTAATATCTTCCATCTAACTCAAGTTGGGCATAGAACCAACTTGAGTTTGAAAATCAGAGTATAGAATCGACCATGATGATGATTGAGTTTGGAGTATAGAATTTAAGACGAAGTTTGGAGTCTGGAATTCAAGACAAAGTCTAGAGTCTATAGTTTAGAATCTAGGATTTGACCGAAAGCTTAGACACTCGATATTAAGTTAGAAATTCTCCTCAAGAAAATTTTCTTCAAGGTGGATACCATAACTTTAATACTATGATAGAAACAAAAACACGAAAATGAAGATAAATATTAATAAATTTATATATATTTCTCGAGTAAATTAATACAAAAAATTTAACCTCTATTTATATAAAAGACTCATATATAAAAAATATATAATTATATATTAAATCAATCTAATTTTATATTAAATAAATTATAATTATTTTAAAATCAATCATAATTTATTATAATTTCAATTATAATTAATTACACTAATTGAATATTGTGCTTACCTTTGAGTAGCCTGAAACAATAATACATCCTATAGGAGGCACCCTTGGTGGGCCCGTGTACACCCTCTCATTTGGACGCTACGAATATGATCTTCAACCTGTTTTAAGTTGAGTTTCCCCACTGCCACTAACGAATTTTGTATGATTGGTGAGTGAGACTGGTGATCCGATAATACTTGTTCTGAAGTGGATTCAGAGGGTACCTGTAATAGGCAGCACACGGTGGTTTCCTCCTTGAGCGGCGGCAGCTGAGCGTATCAAACAGGGGATGGGTACCTGCAAAGGGACTCCAATGCTCAAGTCAGGCAATGCATCAATAAGGTTATGTAATTGGATGATAGATTACCTTATTACGATGACTTAGCCTTGTATTTATAGAGCGTATGTAGAATCCTAATGGGATCCTTACTGAATACAGGTAATTTGGGATTAGTATCCTAATGAAGATCATCTTTCCATTATTATAGGGTATATCCCAGTAAATCTGGGACTAAGATATGGAAGGTACTTAGCCATCAAGGATAATTATGAGTCCTATAATATCGTAAGTTGACGATTGGTAGTTACGGATATTTAGGAATTTATCCTTTGCATGACTCTATCAATCACGACATCATGACCCAACACCGCTTAGCGGGCTGTCTTCCGAGGTTCGAACTACCTTATCAGTCTCCCTTTATGCCATCCTTGGAGGAGTCCGACAATGTGCTTGTCGGGTTGATCCCAGGGAACGGGATCACAAATCATGGGCCAGAACAGTTGCCCCCAACTTGGCACTTAGATGAGAGACGAGGGTCAAGTTTCAAATGGATCAACCTTCATATGGCTGACATGGTAGTCCGATGAGTATATGTCGGATTCTGGATAATTACCGATATTCATGACCTACCCTGATATGATTAAAGATCATTGCCCCCAAGTAAAAGTACTAGGGATACTTCGAGATATCATCAGCGCAGACTCTGAGCATGATCTCTGAATTGGCTAGTGGTAACAGTTTGAGATTCTCTAGGAAACTAATACCTAAACTTTATTAGGAATTAATGATCCTTTGAAGAGAATGTCAGTTTCACACGGATTTTCTCAACTGCCCCCTATCTTTGCGACTAATCAGAAACTTGAAGCATTTATTTTAGCTAATTTCATGAGGTCAGATCACTTTTTATGGGACTAATCAGAACGCTCCATTCACCCTATAAGTAGAGAGTGCTTCTTCAGGAGTTAGCATTCCCTTCCTTTGCACTCCTCTTGTTTTATATTTTCATGTAAGAATGGTTTCTTTCGAGAGAATGAGAGTAGTCTTTCCCTTATTTTCCATGTTTGTGAAGAGAACTTTATCTTCTGCAGATATTATACTCTTATTTTTTTGAAAGTTCTTGAAGATATTAGACTTCCTTCAGAAATTCTCTCCTTTTGATGGGAGCCTTTCTTTCTTGGCGTAAAACTGGGTTGCTATGCATTCGAGAAGGCAGGAGCCTTTCTCTCCCGGCGTACATGGGAGTGTCTAACCCCGCTCACTAGCGTGGAGTGATGCGCCCATGGTCCAATGCATAGCAAGCCTGTAGAATGCTCTGACCAACCCCCTTTCCCTTCTCCAAGGGATTCCCAGTGCTTAACTAGGTTGATATAGTGAAGAATCGTCCTTCTTGGAAGGAAAAAGCCTCTGGGAGCGACTTGGGGTGGTCTGCTTTCTTTGACTTGCTTTCAAGGAAGCACCGGGTATCCACCTCTACCGTCATCTGTTGAGAAGGTAGGGGGAATAAGTTGGCAGAGTAGTTCTATTTCGGAGTGGCTTCGGTCTATTCCAAGGTGGAGAGACTATTGGAGCAACTTCGCGACTTGAGGCAACTTGGAATGGTTGAGGTTAGTGGAACGCCCTTCTATATGAAAGGTTGTGCCCCGTCCAACAAATGAGAAAGTGCCCCGGTCTTTATTTGCATCGCGGAGGAAGCAGTGCAAAGGACTTTGGCATTGTGATGAACCTTCAAAATTTCATATTTTTACGGTTCAAAAGTCTTGGATTTTTATTCTCTTTTAATCCTTTTGATTGAGTTTGTCTCAAGTTTCTTTTATTTTTAATTTTTCTAAATTATGTTTTAATTGTACATTTTTATGTGTTTTTGATAGGTAATTATGCATGAAAAAAGACTAGACGATTTATGAGACAGAGAGCTGATTTTGCATTCTGGTGGTTCAGCGCCTAGGCGCTTAAGTCAAAGCGCTTAGGCGCTAGATACGTAAAACACAGTGTTTTTATTGGGCCAGCGCCTAGGGGCTGGTAACGTAGAGCCTGAGCGCTGACTGTGTAGAAAGCCCACATTTTTTCTTATAAATTCATAAGTTATGCCACACACAAGGAGACACACTTGGACAGAACGCAACATTCGTCAAGAGGCACAAACCCTAATGTGGTGTGGGCGCAATTAGACTTGAAGATTAGAGATTTTCTTCAACCTTTCCACCTTTCTACAATGGAATTTGTCATATTCTTCCCTTTGTGTTCTTCTTTTTTCATGTGTAACTAATTTCCCTTTGTTAGGAGGACGATGGATCTTGTTCTTGGATGATGTAACTTTCTTTTATGAGTTTAATCTATGTTTCTTTTTCATGATTTACGTGTTTATCTCTATTCTTTATGTTTTTCTAAACCTGATTAATTTGGGAATGATCTTTTGGGTTTATGAATGATTTGAGAAAATTTGCATGAACCTAGAACATGTGATAAACACCATAATTTCTGCAATCGCTAGGAGTAGACGTTGTGGGTTATGTGGTCTTTCTTTTAATTTCCTCATTCTTGATAATGTCTTTTTAATTGGGGTTAGACTAAAGGATTAGTTAATTCCAATCAACTTAAGAGGATAAATATACCAAGGGATTGGATATTAATAAAATTTGGGAATAGGCCATAAATCATTGAAATAGAACATAGTTAAACTAATATTTGAATGTGCATCTAAAAAGTTCAAGTGAAATCTGAACTCTAATGCTTTAACATCATTGTTTTTCATCCCTTTGATTTATTGTTTACTGATTTTATATTTCTTTTTCATTGAATTTGCATCAACCCTCTTTCGATAGCTTGAATAGTGTTGATTTGACAAATTTAGTAATTAATAACTTAATCCTCGTGGGACGATACTCTACTCACTCTTTATTACTTTTATCGATTTGGTGCCTTGCCAAATTCCACAACAAGTTTTTGACGCCGTTGCCGGGGATTATTGTTATTAATATTAAATAGTAGTTGAACGACACTAATTTAAGCATTTTTTTCTTTTAATTGTTTATTTTAATTTTTTAATTTTTAATTTTCTTTAAATTTTCTTTTTAATTTGTTTCTTTGTTTTCTTTATTTATTTTTATTAGTCATTTATTTTTATTTTTATTTTTAATTTCCTTATTTACTTCACTCTGGTTTGCTTGTTTGTGTTTATGCAAGGTTCTCTAGAGTCAGAAGAATTACTTTTTGATCCAGAGATAGAGAGAACAGCTAGAGCAAATAGGAAAGCAGCTAGAGAAAGGAAGAAGCTTGAAGAAACAGAAGCAAAGATGGCAGAAATAGTTGTAACTGTAGAGCGAAGACGCACATTGGCTGACTGTCCTACTCCATCTGCTGAGAATATTTCTACTAATATTGTGCGTCCTGCTATTTAAGCCAACAATTTTGAGATTAAACTAGCACTTCTACAGCTGGTGCAGCATAATCAGTTTGGGGGAAGTCAGGCAGAAGATCCAAATTTACACATTGCCAATTTCTTGCAGTTCTGCGATACTATTAAGTATAATGGCGTTACTGATGATGCCATTAGATTACGACTGTTCCCATTTTCTCTTAAAGACAAAGCAAAGAGTTGGCTACAAGCCCAGCCACAAGGGAGCATTTCCACTTGGGAGGATCTAGTTGGCAAATTTTTGACTCGATACTTTCCTCCATCAGTGTTTGTGAAGATGAGAGGTGAAATTGCTTGTTTCACTCAAAATCAAGGAGAATCTCTTTATGAAGCATGGGAGAGATTCAAGGAGCTTTTAAGGAGGTGTCATCATCATGCATTTGAAGTTTGGCAATAGGTGCAGATTTTCTATGATGGTTTGAATCATCCTACCAGAGCTATGGTAAATGCATCTGCAGGCGGATCTTTAAATACCAAAACTCCTAAAGAAGCTCAGGAACTATTTGAGACCATGGCGACCAATGAATATCAGTTGCCTAGTGGGAGAGCAGTCGTCAGACAAGGAGTGATGGAGTTTGGTACTCTCGATGCCTTACTTGCTCAAAACAAAAGTATTTCTCAGCAGTTGGCCAACCTCACCAAGCGAGTTGAAAGTATACAGGTAAATTCTGTGAACCACCAAGTGTTGATTTGCGATTTCTGTGGAGGTAATCATGCTAATGGTAAATATGAGGCAAGCAATTCTGGTTTTAGTTCTCAAGAGTAGGTAAATTATATAGGTAATCCTTTCAGACCTCAGGGTGTTCCATTTTCAAATACATATAATCCAGGGTGGAGGAATCATCCCAATTTTTCTTGAAGCAATCAAACAGTGCTATTGAATCCTCAACCAGAGAAGAAGTCTCCTCTTGAGATTACACTTGAGAAACTCTATGTACAAGCATCTGATTTTGTGCAATAGACTTCTACTTTTATGGAAAAAACAAAAGTAAATTTTCAGAATCAAGGAGCTGCTATTAAAAATTTAGAGTATCAAGTGGGGCAGATAGCGAAACAACTTCAAGAGAGACCTCCAGGCGCTTTCCCAAGTGATACTGTCATCAATCCAAAGGAGCAATGTTATGCAATTACACTGAAAAGTGGCAAGACTTTGGATGGACTAGTTAAAGAAATTGATGTTCCTGTTGAAGATGTCCAATCTCAAAAGTGTTGTAATGAAGACGTTAAAGAAGAGCAACCAAAGTGGCAGAGGAAGAAGAAGGAACGTGAGCAGAAAATAGTTGATCTTTCATTATATGTTAGACTCCCGTTTCCTCAAAGGTTAAAGAAGGAGAATCAAGAAAAACAGTTCTCAAAGTTCTTAGATATCTTCAAGAAGCTGCAGATAAATATTTCCTTTGCTGAAGTACTTGAGCAGATGCCCTCATATACTAGATTCATGAAAGATTTGCTCTTAAAGAAGAGGAAGCTCAATGAAGATGAGACTGTGGCACTTACTGAAGAGTGCAGTGCTATAATTCAGAGGAAACTGTCCCCTAAATTGAAAGATCCAGGTAGTTTTACTATTCCGTGTACTATTGGTGAGTTGATTATTGAGAAAGCTCTATGTGACTTAGGAGCTAGCATCAATTTAATGTCATTGTCAATTCTCCGCAAGCTTGGAATTGATAAAGTGAATTCAACCACAATGTCTCTTCAACTAGCTAATCAATCAATTAAACATTCATATGATATAGTGGAAGATTTGCTAGTGAAGGTTGACAAGTTTATTTTCCCAGCTGATTTTGTGATTTTGGATATGGATGAGGATGCTGATATTCCTCTGATTCTTGGAAGACCGTTCTTGGCTATTTTAGGAGCGTTGATTGATGTTCTTAGAGGTGAGCTTATTTTGAGGGTGGATGATGATCAGGTGACTATTAATGTTTTTGATAAATCTGCATCGACATCAGATCTCTATGCCCTTGTCAAATGCATTCAAGATAAGCCTCTACAGGATTTGGCTAGTAAGAGCACTTCGTCATCAATCAATGCTAATTTTATCACTCCCAAGATGGTTAACGAAAAGGAGAAAGGAACTCTTCTTTCTAAAAGTGCTGCAATTGAAAAAGATCCTCCAGCTTCTACTGATATATTGCAGATTGATTCCAGAGGTAGTGACAGAGTATGGAGACAAAGAGCTAATAAGAGAAAAATGTCATCCTATTTCTCTTGCTTCAAGCCACAATGATTGATTGAGAACAGGAAACGTCGAGCTAATGATGTTAAACAAGCTCTTTTTAGGAGACAACCCAAATTTTTTCTCTTTTTCTCTTTTATTTTTATTTTTTATTTTTATTTATTTTTTTATTTCTTATTTTTCTATTTTTTAAGGTAATGTTGAGTCGGCTTAGGTGCCTCACTGAGTTCGGAACCTTTGTAGGGGATGTATATAGTTGTCGGTCGCCAAAAAGAGTTTTTCTTTTCATTTCTTGTATTTAATTCATTTTGTTATTTGTTTTAATTGGTTTTGGTTTTGTCATCATCACCTCTTTTGTGTTTTGAGTCATTTTGTGCATGCCGATTTATTGAATTGAATATTCAATGATTGTTTGAATTATGGATTGATCTGATTTCTTGGGTTAGCACATGAGAATCTATGAGTTATGTTTATCTCTATTATTTCAATTGTGTATGGATGTTCTTCCCATCTTTATGATTGATAGACTTTGGATTTAATTGTATGTCAAGCTTAGAGAAAGTTTATGGGATTGTATGTGTGTGGATGATTTGCATTTAGAAGTTGTTTGATTCTCTCTTGAGGTGAAATTCTAGGCAGTGCATGATTAAGGAAATGATAAGGGCCTTCTTTGGACCGTTTGAGTCTTTCAAGCCAACCTATATAAACAGTATATCCTTAGGTCCCTTTTGCAGCCTTATTATTATTTGACCTTTATTTCTTTTCTTTTACCCACATTTTCCTTTTCCCATACCCATATAAAAAAATCTCTCTCTTACATAATCTTTGTTGAGTGCATATCTTGTATTATTTTATTATTCAAGTCTTTGTTATTTTTGTGCATGAAGTTTAGTGGAACTGAAAAAATTCAAAGAAAAAGGAATTGAAAAAAAAAAAAGAGTCCACCTAAAGTATTGCAAAGAAACAAGTTTGGGGGTGGAGGTTGCTAAAAAGAAAAAAAAAAGAAAAGAAAAGAAAAGGAAAAAAATGAATGTTGTGTTGATTCCTTTGCTCCGTTTTGCACTTGTTCAGTATTTTGAGGCTTGAATTATGAAATTTGCATGATTTTGTATCTTAACTTTTGTTTTCATTTTCCTACCACTTCTTTCTTAACCCATACCATTAGTTTTATATTACAAGCTTATAAAGTCCCTTTTGATCCTTGGTTATGTATTGTTTACATTAGTGGAGAGAGAGATGAAGAACAACCCTATGGATGTGAGTTTGATGTGCATTTGCAGTTTTATAAATCTATTTGAGTTTGTACTTTATGAGAAAATTGCGTCTTTAATTCATGTTTTTGGAAGTCATTGATGCATAAGAATTGCATATAAAAGACGATGTGGCAATTGGATTGTTCATATGTGACATTTTGAAATTAGATTGTGAAGCAATTTCTGAGGATATGTATGATATTTACTACCTGGTGTTGCCATGTTTTGGTGGTATGTTTTGAGTTGTTATTTGTTTAGTCTTTTTGTTTTTGTTTTTCTTTTTACTTGAGGACAAGCAAAAGTTTAAGTTTGAGGGAGTGATAAACTTTCAAAAATTCATATTTTTACAGTTTAAAAGTTTTGGGTTTTCATTCTCTTTTAATCTTTTTGATTGAGTTTGTCTCACATTTCTTTTATTTTTAGTTTTTCTAAATTATGTTTTAATTGTGTGTTTTTATGTGTTTTTGATAGGTAATTATGCATGAAAAAAAACTGGACGATTTATGAGACAAAGAGCTGATTTTACATTCTGGTGGTTCAGTGCCTAGGCGCTTAAGTCAGAGCACTTAGGCGCTAGATACATAAAACACCGTGTTTTTAATGGGTCAGCGCCTAGGCGCTGGTAACGTAGCGCCTGAGCGTTGGCTGTGCAGAAAGCCCACATTTTTTCTTATAAATTCATAAGTTACGCCATACACGGGGAGACACACTTGGACAGAACACAGCAGCCGTCAAGAGACACAAACCCTAATGTGGTGTGGGCGTAATTAGGCTTGAAGATTAGGGATTTTCTTCAAACTTTCCACCTTTCTACAATGGAGTTTGTCATATTCTTCCATTTGTGTTCTTCTTTTTCCATGTGTAACTAATTTCCCTTTGTTAGGGGGACGATGGATCTTATTCTTGGATGATTTAACTTTCTTTTATGAGTTTAATCTATGTTTCTTTTTCATGATTTATGTGTTTATCTCTATTCTTAATGATTTTCTAAACCTGATCAATTTGGGAATGATCTTTTGGGTTTATGTATGATTTGAGAAAATTTGCATGAACTTAGAACATATGATAAACACTATAATTTCTGCAATCGCTAAGAATAGACGTTGTGGGTTATGTGGTCTTTCTTTTAATTCCCTCGTTCTTGATGATGTCTTTCTAATTGGGGTTAGACTAAGAGATTAGTTAATTTCAATCAGCTTAAAAGGATTAATATACCAAATGATTGGGTATTAATAAATTTTTGAAATTAACCATAAATCATTAAAATAGAACATAGTTAAACTAATATTTGAATGTGCATCTAAAGAATTCAAGTGAAATCTGAACCCTAACGCTTTAACATCATTGTTTTTCATCCCTTTGATTTATTGTTTGTTGATTTTATATTTCTTTTTCATTGAATTTGCATCAACCCTCTTTCGATAGCTTGAATAGTGTCAATTTGGCAAATTTAGTAATTAATAACTTAATCCTCGTGGGACGATACTCTACTCATTCTTTATTACTTTTGTCGATTTGGTGCACTTGCCAAATTTTGCAACAAGTTGGTTCCGGCATCGTGATCCTGGTTTGCCAATGCTCTTCAAAGCCAATCCACTTTTTCAAAAGACCGGGGTTTGGAGATGTGGACGTGGCATGATTCAGGCTGCTGGATATGTTTGCTCCTTCCCCCGGGCTGCTCTTGTACATTCCATGTCTTAATATTTTCTTTTTCCTCTTTTCCGGATGTAAGACGATGTATGGAATAAAAATGAATCAATAAAAACTTTATATTCTGTATTTGTTCTGTATTTTCCTATTTCCTGCCGAGATAATACAGTCGGGATAAGTCCAACGCTTATTCTGGCATAACGTCGTGATGATGTTGCCGGGGTAAGTCCAACGCTTATCCTGGCATAACACCATAACTTCATCTCGGTACTTGTTTTGAAAATCAAGACGACAGAGCTTGTTAATAACGCCCTCAAAAATAAGTGCGTTTTGTTCGTAGTCCATACTGTCAACCCAACGAGTACCATGGTTTTAAACCAGGGTCCATCGAAAAAGTCCGGGTACCTATATGACGTTTTGAATTACAGCGCAACTATCTTTTCAACTGCTATTACAACTGTATGGGCCACGTGGGGTGAATTTACTGGAGGGACGTGCCTAGAGCCTTGAGCGCAATGATAGGCACCTTTTGAACTCACAATTGGGAAGACAAAAATGTCCCTTAACAATTTAGCCCTTATAAATAAGAGTTAAGGGTTCATCATCCTCACTTTACTATTTTTGACCAAGTTCACTGAGAGCACTGTGTGGCAAAAGCTTTGGCTCTTTTGGGTACCTTCCAATCGTTCCCAACTTCTCCATTGTTCAAGCGCTCTTTATCTTTGCACAATAAGTAGCTCTCTTTCAATCCTGCTATCATTTTCATTTTCAAAATGCCCATTGCTTTTGAAGAAGTAAAGTAGTAGTGTATTGCTGTAATAGGTTCTAGTGATTTTTGAACTTTACATAAACTTCGTCACCTCCCTAGAACACCGTCTTCGCCGCGCCAAGCACGGCAGAGGAGTTCCCCTAGAAACTTGATCTCTGGTTGGACAAGAGGTCGGTAAGGGGGGCTTGAATTATTTTGTTCTCCCCTTTGTGTCTGAATCCTGGTATTATTGATTCTGACAATTGCTTACCTACTCTTTTGGGTGTTCTCAGGATTTCCATGGCCAGAGGAAAAAAGGCTAGAGTCCAGTCGCCACTCCACGACGTCCGTGATCCAGCAGAGGATGAGCTGATTCGAATTCAGCGAGGTCCCGGGTTAGTATACCCATGGGTGGTGGACGACGTATGGAATCGTCAGTCTAAGTTCTCAAGCGAAGCCGTACTCCGAGAATCGTTATTTGTCTTGGAGTTGACCGTGAACAAACTCAGGATAACGAATTCCAAGTCATTTATTCGGCCTAGAATGAAAGGGTATGTTCCTGCCGAGAAGTTAGTTCACACTTTATGTTCCTGTATGAGCCCCTTTTTCTCAAGCTGGGGCTTCGAATACCATTTTTCGACTTCCAAGTGGCCATCCTCCGGACTCTACACGTGGCCCCATCCCAGATCCATCCTAATGGCTGGGGTTACATAATCTCTTTCGAGAGATTTTGTCAGTTAATGAGTCTCAAGTGCTCAGTTAATACCTTTTTTTATTTTTATACTCGAATAAACACTTAGGGGATGGTAAAGCAAACAAGTTGGCTTGTCATCCAGTCTCGGCCTGATCATAAATTTTTTGATGTTTTTGAAGAAAGCTTCAAAGGATTCAAGATTGCGTTTTTCAAGGTCAAGGCCGCGGAGGGATGTCATCCATTCTTCCTCAAACCTGACGGGGAGCCACAATTTTCGCTTTACTGGACACAAGACTGCTGGGGTGTTCCCCTTAATTTAATTGAAAAAGAAGAGGGGGATCTCGACCCCGAGAAGCTCAGGTCTGTCAGATTCATAGCCCGGTATGCTGAGCAGCATGGGAACATCAATATTAGAAATGTTCTCTGTACCCCTGGTGATGATCTTCTCTATGTTTTATTATGTAGGAATTAGGGTGTTATTACCCGTAGTGCCCCTAGGCGTTTGCATTTTGTCTTCATGCATCAATATTTTGTGATGTGCTGACTGTGTACTTGTTTCTATTTTGTTTCAGTTAGCAACATGACTTCTGGGTCTTCCGTGGTCGCCTTGCATGCTGCAAGATCCCGGAGAAAAGGGGCGAAATTCGTGGCCTCTTCTTCCACTGCCGCCCCAGCGTCCTCCAGTCAGGGCGTTATTATCGAAGAGAAAGGTTAGCCAGGTTTCCCCACCCACAATCTTCAGGGGAGAAAAAGGCAAGCTGTCGAAGGACCTCTTGAACAATATAGGAGGTCATCGGAGGGCAGTGATAAAGAAAGGGAGGACCTCTTGCCAATCATCACGGGGCGCTCCGAGGCCGGCCCCTTCATTGCTAGACAGCTTTTGAGCAACGAGGTCAGACAGCATATTACCAAGCAAGGTCTGGCCCAAACCTTGGCTAGAATTCAGAGTCAAGCTCTCCGGGCGGCTACCGAAATCTGCATAATCGAAGAGACTATCGAGGATGCTGACAAGAGGGCATCGGAAGAGCTGAAGACTCTGAAGAAGGCAAAGGAGGAAGTTGGCCAGAAGCTGAGCGCGTCCCTAAAATTAAACAAGGATACTCGAGAAAGAATCATCGAATTGGAGAAGGCGTTGGCCGACTCTGAGTCTGCCAGGAAAACTGAGAAGCTCGAGGCCGACAAGGCCATTGGTGCCCTAGAGGCCGAGATAGCTCAACTAGAAAAGGAGGTGGAGGAAATGGACACGATATCTGAAAAGATCGGGGGAGAGCAATTCCAGAATGTCGTGGCTCAAATCCAATACTTCAATCCTGGGGTTGCTCTTGCGTTGGACAATGTTGCCCCAGATAAAATCTTTCATAATGGCTAATTGGTCTTTTCAAAAGACCTCGTCCCGGGTGCCCCTGGTGCCACCTCAAATCTTGCCCAGAAACCGGAGGGGGAAGAAATCGGAGTCTGAGCTTGTCTTTTTTCCTTCTTTTTTGCCCCCTGCATGGAATTTTAATTTTGTATGGATGGTTTCCCCCAGTGGGGTCTTATAATTACTTACTTTGCTTCACTATTTATTCTATAGGTTTTCATGGTCCGGCTTGGGTTCAACGCCCATTTTCATAGTCATTTTAATGGACTTAGAAAAATATCTTCGTTGTAGGAAAACCAAGGTCCGGGATCCTACACCCATACCATTGAGTGAATGGCATTCCACTTGACTTAGGTAGAAATGATGCCTTCGTTTGTAATCTAATGTTTATAGCGATCAAACATTGTGAAATTTTAGACTTAGGCAAAATAATACCTTAATCCATACTCCAGTGCTTATTATGGGAAGCCTTTGGAATCGCAGACATAGGCAAGAAAAACGCCTTGGTTCAGGGTATACTATGCGAGAACTCTTTTACCTTAGGCATAAATATTGTTTAACCTTACCCGGGGTACCCTAATAACCATTTAGATTTTGGGATCCCTTCCAGGCTTAGGTCTAAAGGAGTGTGTACATATAATCCGTACTGCCTCCTGTTTAGTTGACCTTTTGACAGTCAATGTCGCGTGTTGAACAAAATCTGATATCTGAATGACTCTATTTTATTAATGATATTAGGGGGACAGGAGTCCTTACATAGCATATTATTCGAAACTAGGACGGATCAAACATAATTCCACTATAGGGCTAGGCCGCTGTAGGCATTTAACTATAGTATTTTCTTAGTTTATCCACATTCTAATAATTCTTGATCAGGGTTCTAGATAACGTTTCTAGGGTGTAATCTCCTTTGCCCGTACTGGTGATGACACGATAAGGGCCTTCCCAGTTAAGGGCTAACGTCCCTTGGGAGGCATTCCTCCCTCCTATGTCGGCTCTCCTGAGCACTAGGTCACCCGACTGGAATTTTCTTAAGACCACTTTCTTGTTGTATCTGGATGCCGTCCCTTGTTTAAGGGCGACATCCCATATGTGAGCCATGTTTCTTCTTTCCTCCAGTAAGTCCAAGTTTTCTCTGATTAGGCCAGAATTGCTATCAGATGAGAATTGTTGGTAATGCCAGCTTGGCTCTCCAATTTCTATCAGGACCATGGCTTCACAACCGTAGGTTAATTTAAAAGGGGATTCTCCCATGGTGGAATGGGGAGTGGTCCGGTAAGCCCAGAGAACATGATCAAGCTGGTCGACCTAATTCCCCTTGGCTTCATCTAGCCTCCTTTTTATACCTCGCATGATGATCCTATTATCAGCTTCAGCTTGTCTGTTTGTCCTGGGGTTCTCAATGGAGCTATAATGGTGCTTTATTTTCAACCCGGCCAGTAGTTCTTCAAAGCTTTTATCTTTAAATTGGGTGCCGTTATCCATTACGATGGACTTCGGCACGCCAAACCTGGTGATAATGTGGCACCAAGTAAACTTCTGGATTCGTACTGAGGTAATAGTAACTAGGGGTTCGGCTTCAATCCATTTGGTAAAATAATCTACCGCTACTACCAAGTACTTAAACTGTCCTAGGACCTGGGGAAACAGACCCAAAATGTCCATACCCTATCTGTAAAAAGGCCACGGTACCGAGGTCGTGAACAACTCTTCAGAGGGAGCCTGATAATGATCTACATGGCGCTGACATTTGTCACAAATCTGAACGTGTGTTTGAGAGTCAGCTTCTATTGTTAGCCAATAGTATCCTGCCCTTAATACTTTTTGGGCTAGGGTTTTGCCTCCTAAATGGTGACCGCAGCTTCCTTCGTGGACTTCGGCTAGAGCGTATTCTGCTTCCTTTGGGGTTAAGCATTTTAGAAGAGGGGACGAGAAACCACGACGGTATAGACGGTCATTGTAGATAGTATACTTGACAGCAATTTTTACCAATTTGGAGGCTTCTTTTGGGTCTGGTGGTATAGTTCCATGCTACAAATAGCCCAGTATGGGGGTAATCTAAGATGACTGATGGTTCTCCACTTGGAATATGTCATGATCCGTGATGGAGGGTTGGGAGAGAGTTTCTTGGATTACAGACTGGTTGTTACCAAGGCTCTTTGTATTGGCCAAGTTAGATAAAAGGTCTGCTCTGGAGTTCTGTTCTCTCGAAATGTGTTCTATCTTGACCTCCTCAAAGCCGTTGAGGAGTTCCTGGACCTTAATCAAGTATTTCTGTAGAAGAGGTTCCTTAGCTTGATATCCTCCTCGAATTTGGGAAGTTACCAGCTGGGAATCGCTGCAAAGCGTGATCCATGTTGCCTCCATATCCTTTGCCATTAGTAAACCAGCAATACAGGCTTCATACTCGGCCTGATTATTCAATGTTGGGAATTCAAACTTCAAGGAATGTTCTAGGGTCAGTCCCTCTGTATTCTCCAATATCACCCTGGCCCCGCTTCCCTTAAGATTCGACGACCCATCGATGAAAATGGTCCAAGAGGCTTCCTTAGGGTCGCCGTTGTCCGATGTGAGCTCTGCTAAGAAGACGGACAATGCTTGGGCTTTTATTGCAAGTCATGGTTCATATGTAATCCCAAACTCTAAGAGCTCGATCGACCATGCGATCATTCATCCGGCCAAATCTGATTTATGTAGCACCTACCGGATGGGTTGATTTATCCTTACCACCACTGGGTGGCATTGAAAGTATTGCCGAAGTCTTCTTGCTGTAATAATAAGTGCAAAAATGACTTTCTCTACCTTTTGGTATCGAAGCTCGGGGCCCTGAAGGACCTTACTTACAAAGTAGATCAGTTTCTGTCCTTCATCAGTTTCTCGGATCAACACTGAGCTTATAGCCTCATCATAGATGGATAGATACAAGTAGAGTATCTCCCCGGTTTCCGGCCTTGTCAAAATAGGAGGGGAGGACAAGAGATTTTTTAAGGACACGAATGCGTCTTCACATTCTGGGGTCCATTCAAAACCTTTTCCCTTCTTGAGTAGTTTGAACAGGGGGAGAGACTTGTGGGCGGCCTTAGCTAAGAATCTTGTGAGGGCCGCTATGCGCCTCGTGAGCTGTTGTACTTCTTTGACGTTTTGGAGGCTTCTCATGTTGAGGACGGTCTGACACTTGTCAAGATTGGCCTCGATTCCTCGGTGGGTCAGCATGAACCCCAAAAATTTTTCGGCTTGGACCCCGAAGGCGCACTTCTTCGGATTCAACCTCATGTTGTACTTTCAGACTTGTGCGAATACTTCCTCGAGGTCTGCCGTGTCCGCCTTGTGGGGTTTTCACTATCATGTCATCTATATAGATTTCTTGCATCTTTCCCACTTGGTTTTCAAAAACCTTATTCATTATCCTATAGTAGGTGGCCCCTGCATTCTTTAGACCAAAAGGCATGACCTTGTAGCAGTAGCTCGCCCTATCAGTAATGAAGGCGGTCTTATCCTCATCTCCAATGTACATGAAAATCTGATTGTACCCAGAATATGCATCCATAACGAAAGCCATCTGAATCCCGAGGAGCCATGCACTAGTTTGTCCACATTGGGGAGTGGGTATGGGTCCTTAGGACAGGCTTTATTCAGATCAGTATAGTCTACGCACATTCTCCACTTCCCATTGGACTTCTTTACGAGAACCATGTTAGAGAGCCATGTGGTATAGGAGATTTCTCTGATGAAGTTGCTATTTAGTAGCTCCTTGACCTGTTCTTCAATGACTTGCTGCCTCTCGGGTCTGACCTTTCTTTTCTTTTGAGCGACCGGCCTGGCGCCCTCTTTAATTGACAAATGGTGACAAATAAAGGTGGGGTCAAGTCCGGGCATGTCGGAGGACGTCCACGCGAAAAGGTCCCTATTTTTAAACAAGAGCTCTAACAATTGTTATTTTTCTTTTTCATCCAGACGAGCTCCAATCTTAGTAACCTGTTCTGGGTTGGTCCCGAGCTGGAGAGATTGCAGTTCGCCTTCAGGATGGGGTCGAGTACCCCAAATTTCTTCCTTGACATCCAACTCGATCATTAGTATGTTAACCTGGTCAAGGACAGGGGAGGGAATGGCAGATCTCTCTTTTCGGGGTGCTTTACAAATTTTTAGGCTCTCATTGTAGTATTTTTTGGTGGTAATTTGATCACCTTTAACAGTGACGACGTCATTATTCTTATTGAGGAACTTCATCATGAGGTGGGTGGTAGACACCACGACGCCAAGTGCGTTGAGAGAAGGACGACCCAGGATGATGTTATAAACCGAAGGACAGTCCACAATCAGAAACTTTACCTTGACTATCCTGAAAAGTTTAGATGATCCGAGGGTCATGTGGGTTTCATAGTATTCGACCGGGATGATTTTCTCTCCCGTGAAACCCATCAATTCTCTGACATGAGGAGTCAAGTCTGATTGCGGAGGCTCTAATTTCTGATAGAAATCTAGGAACATAATGTCTACTGAGCTCCCTTGGTCGATAAAAATTCGGTGGACTTCGGCATTGGAGATTACCTCGGAGATGACAAGTGGGTCGTCATGATCTGGGATAATTCCACTGTAGTCTTTATCTGAAAAGTGATAAGAGGCGTCTTTTTGCCTTCTACTTGTGTCCTAGGTTCTGAGTGGACCACACTAAAAACGGTCATTCTAAGAGCTTTCTCCCGAGCTCCATTCGAAGATCCTCCTCCGGCAAAGCCACCGGCAATGGTATGGATCGTTCTATTGGACTCGGAGCGATGGTCATCGTTATCACCGGGGGTAACGTCCCTGGTCCTATCCTGCCGATCGTTATTATCTCGATGAGGTGGAGTCCGGGATCTTCTCCTGGGACTTCTTGTCCTTCTTCTGTGCTGAGGAGATGAACTCCGACGTGGGCTGCGTCTATTATTTCTGCATTTATTATCCCCTCGTTATTTTGTACACGAAGGATATACTGCTGCAAGCGTCCGGCCTTAATTAAGAATTCGATGGCATCACGTAACTGATAGCAATCCTCTGTATCATGGTCATAGCCCTTATGTCATGTGCAATGCTTAGAATGATCTTTTTGTTTATGTTTCTTGATAGGGGGTGGTCTCTGGACATTCTGAAACGCCGTGTACATCACTTCCCTCAGGATTGTTTCCTGAGGTGTGTTTAGGGGAGTATAGTCAGAATAATTCCTTCAGAGCGGGCTACCTTTTGGAGGTCGTGGCCTTGAGGAACTTTGGTTAGGCTTTTGGTGGGAGGGCTCGCCTTTGTCCCACCTCCTATGGTCTTCTGTTCCCTCTTCCAAGTAGACATATTTCTTAGATCGTTTCTAGAAGTCGGTCAGATTATCTGGTTTCTTTTTTGCCAAGGACTTAAAGAACTCAGAACCTACTCGGAGACTGTTTCTGGCATAATGCAAGACTATTCTGTCTTCAAAATTTTTTACATTGGTGTAGGCAACCATGAACCGCCTGACATAATCTCGGAGGGTCTCGTCCTTTCCTTGACTAATTTTAGCCAGGGATTCGATGAATTTAGGTTGCTCCTTGCTGGTGGTGTATTGCAGTAGAAAATGCTTTTTAAGATCCAACCAATCTATGACGGTTAGGGATGGAAACAGTTCAGGCCAGGCCAGGATTCACCCTAAACAGGCCAGGCCTGTGTTACAAATATTTGGCCTAAGTCTGGCCTCATTACACATCAAAGGCCTTTTTTGGGCTGGCACGGCTTTGTTTAAGAAGTCGGCTCGACTCAGCTTGTTTAGAAGCCTGATTTATATTAAGGCCTCTAAATAGGCTAACAGGCCAAGGCCTTCATATAGGCCTCAAATAGGCCTAAGCCTTTAAACAGGCCTTGAAAGGCCATTGAAAAATAAAATAAAATAAAATTTTATAAATAAATATAAACAGGCCGGCCTAATAGGCCTAACAAAGCTTTCTTGAGAGAGCCAGTGCCGCCTACTAAATGAAACAGAGCTTTTAAAAGGCACGAGGCACAGCTCATTTTCTAAACAGGCCGGAGCCGGGCCTAAAAAAGCCAGGGCCTAAAACGAGCCAGCCACAAGCCTCGACAGTGCCGGGGCCAATTTCCATCCCTAACGACGGTCCCCCTTGGTTAGTTGGTAAACCACTTGAGGGCTCCCTTTTTGAGGGAGAGGGGGAATGCTCGACATAACAACTCCATGGATCCGCCATAGAAACATAAGGACTGTTCATAGGCATTTATGTGTTCCTGGAGATCCGTGGTTCCATCATAAATTTCTAAGTTTGGCGGAAACTTAAAGTTCCTAGGAACCCAGAACTCCATAAGTTGATCGGAGAAAGGTTGTTCCATTGTTCGGTAATTCTGGTTATTATTCCCAGTATTGGGAATTCCATTGCCGGCGTGAGCCCTCCTTTGATTATTTTCCACGTCAGTCTGCCTGTCACGACGGTGCAGCCTGGGTTGGTTTTCATGCATGGCACGCTGCATGTCTTCCAACCTCCGGAATTGGTCTTTCAGCAAATCCATATGTTGTTGCAACATGTCTTGAAATTGGCATTGAGAAGCTCGAGATTGGTGTGTGCGTTCAGAGTGGGATGCACGGTCATCAATCTCATTGTTTGGCATTCCCAGACGATGGTGCACTGGGATCCTATGTTCTTGATGGCTCTGATCACCTCTTTGGGCTGGGAATTCAAGTCTTTCCCTGACAGAAATCCTACGTGATGGGTTAGGAGACTCCTCAGAGACGGAGGTAGAGTGCCCATCACGTCGGCTTCCTGATCTGGGTGCCTGATTTCTCACAGTGGAGGTTTGAGCCGCGGGTGGAGGCGGTGGGAGTGGTGGACGTTGCACATCCGGATCGTGCCTCCGGTTGACAGAGGTTTGTTCAGCATCTCTTCTCGAATTTTGCCTCTTGTTCACCATGATTGGGTGGGATTATAAATTTAAGGTCCCCACAGTCGGCGCCAATGTTCTGAAATGAATTCAAATCGTACCTGTAATAGGCACGCACACGGTGGTTTCCTCCTTGAGCGGCGGCAGCTGAGCGTATCAAACAGGAGGGTGGGTACCTGCAAATGGATTCCAACGCTCAAGTCAGGCAATGCACCAATAGGGTTATGTAATTGGATGATAAATTACCTTATTACGACAACTTAGCCTTGTATTTATAGAGCGTATGTAGATTCCTAATGGGATCTTTACTGAATGCAGATAATTTAGGATTAGTATCCTGATGAAGATCACTTTTCTATTATTATAGGGTATATCCCAATAAATCTGGGACTAAGATATGGAAGGCACTTAGCCATCAAGGATAATTATGAGTTTTATAATATCGTAAGTTGATGATTGACAGTTACGAATATTTAGGAATTTATCCTTTGCATGAATCTATCAATCACGACATCATGATCCAACACCGCTTAGCGGGCTATCTTCCGAGGTCTGAACTACCTTATGAGTCTCCCTTTATGCTATCCTTGGAGGAGTCTAATAATGTACATGTCGGATTGATTCCAAGGAGCGGAATCACAAATCATGATCCACAACAATACTCTTGACACATAATATATATTTTTTCTTTTGATACCATACCAGAATTTGGATTTTGGTCAGAATAGCTAATTTCCCTTTTCGTTAGAGAGTTGGGGCAACGGTTAAAGAATTAACCCATGAACAAATTCTCTGGAGTCGAATGGTATTGAGCCTTGCTCACGGGACCATTCAAATACAACTCCACAGTTAATTTTCCGGCTGTGTAATTGGGCCTTGTACACTACACATTATTTACAACTTTGTTGATCCACTATTTACCAATTGCACGACTAATAGCACCTATTTTGCTTAAATTTTATGAATGAAAAGCTCAAGCTCCATCGTGTCCTGCTTCCAACGAGTTAGAAAAAAAAAAAAAAAAGAGGCAGAAGTTGCATGCTGTTTTTCTTTCTGTTTTTTGGTGAAGTTGCATGTTGTTTTACCTGAATAAGATGAGGTTAAAACATTTAATGTAAGGACATTAATATGGCTGCACGTTTGAATTAAATCAGATTTCACATAAAATGCTCACAGACAGTACATGGTAGTGAAGTCATTAAAATTATGTAAGTCTTCATTGCCAGAAATAAGTGAAAAAATAAGCAATGTGCAAGAAGTTATACACCATGTCCCAGGCTGTAACAGATATGGAATGAAGGGAGTTCTGGTTGACCATTGACCAATGAAAATAAGTTAATCAAGATTAATGATAAGTGTAAAATGTACTCATATTTTGAGTTTATTTATTAAAAATTTTAATTAATTTTTATTTAGTTTTATTTTTTTTTTAAATAATTATCTCTTTACTTAATTATATTTGAATTTTAGAAATAAATTATCAAATTTTATACAAAAATAAGAAATTCTTGAAGATAAATATTTAAAGTATTCTTATCTTATTCTTATATGTTAATTAGAGTTCTAATTAGACACAAAAAATTAAATAAGGATTAAATTGAAGATTTGATAAGAATTCTCAAAGATATTAGATTTTGAGCAAAATTTATATTCTTTCAGCATATCTTGATCATTACTCAATAATTGAGCCATATCTTGGGCTACTAAGATCAAATTAACGCGCTATTTGTGGCGTTGGAAAGTTGACAAAAAATCCTATAACTTTTTTATTGGGATCAAGGGTAAATTCAGCTATATGGGAGGGTAAGAAAAATCATGCAAGTTAGATATAAAAATATATCAGCTTTTTCATAAAAGGGAGAAAACGAGTTTAGCAAATGATCTCTCTTTTAGTTCAAAAAATACACAAAAAATATAGAGTTTTGGTGACTCAAGGGCAGCAAGGGGATGAGTCTTTGGAGAGGAGGAGGAGCCGTCATAGAGCTCTTATAGAGTTGAAGATCGAATCATCATTGAAGGCGTTTTGATTTCTTCTCTACGGTTCTATCGTAATGAATTATATTTTTTCTTCCTATCTCTTATTCTCTTTTGTCATGAGTAACTAAATTCGTGTGTTTCTATGGTGAAGATGTAACTTGATTCAAATGACATGTATTAAGATTGAATTTTTAATTGATTTCTTTTCTATTCAATTTGGGTGCTTATTATGATTCTTAATATTTTTATGAATTAAGCGCCCTTCATAAATTGATCTTGTGATATGTAAGTAGAATTAGAAGGTTTGTATATGACTTAAACTATAAATAATAAGTGTCATAGTCTATAATTATCTAGGAGGTTATAAGTTGTATGAGAGAATTGTGGTAATTTTCATGAAAATTCATAGAGTAAAGTTCATGTCTTTAAGAGTTAGCATTTAGATTAAGAAATTGATTAGACTTTGATAATTAAAGAGAATTAACTCGCCAATGAATCAGATTTTAATTAATTAAGGAATTCTCTCCCTCAATTGAATGACTAAAAATTAATTAGAATGAAAACCTTAAAGCTATTCTATTATTTATGGTAGATTATTGAATTAAGTGAAGTTAGATTCCTAGTGTTTTAATTTCATATGTTTACATTTTTAGTGTGTTTTGTATTCATGTGCTTTGTTCTTTTTTTTATCTCTTAATTTCGAGTGCTCTTGAGTATTTTTTTTTTTTTATAATTTTGTATCTTTAATTATTTTAAATTACTCTTAATTATTGGTTAATATTAAAGAAATGATACTTAATAAACTAATTTTTTGTGAAAATAATACTCTATTCACTCTTTATTACTTATTTGATTGTTGCACTTATGTTAACATCACTAAATTAATATAATGATGTGACAGAGGCGATCAATTAACTCTTAGGAAAAGAAGTGAATGTCCAATTTCAAGTCTCAAGTTAATAAGATGATAGACAAATACATCATGAAGTGGGAAGTGAATGGGATTACACAGAGAGTCAGGCAGAGAGAGATAATTACCACTAGTTTACAAGGCAGACTGAAAGGAAACAATATAAAGACATGACTTTGTAGACAAAAAGATTGGAAAAGTCCATTTAAAATTTGCTATATATCTAGCTAGAAGAATGTTATAAATGGGGATTTGAAAGATGATGACTTCATTAAATAGGCCAGGCATAGGAATGGTAAGAGTATCAAGATGCAGAAAACCAATAAAAGAGAACAACACAAAATCAAATTCTAATTACCAATGCAGCAAATAGAGTAGAAGGGCAACAAATGGGGTGGAGGGAAATTTAAGCAGCAAATGCAGAATGAGGTGTAAATTGCTAAAATTATCAGTAGCGGGTATATAATTTTTCTTGCTAGAAAAATAAAATTCACATCGATGTGTCAAACATGTAATAACAAATTTTAATTGGATATTCAATAATTAAATCATTAAATATTACAAATATTTATTGCAAAAATCATAATATAATAATCATTTTTTTTCTGTAAAAGAAGTATATGATCTAGTGTGCAGAGGAGATGGTAAGTTAAATTGTAGGTAAAGTAGCCTAATTAATTCGATCCTAAGATCAAGCAGTCTCTAAGAAGACTTGGTACTATTTCAACTAATCAATCATTATTTTAACAATAATTAAATGATTCATTTCAATTATCAAATTCTAGTTTAATTATTAATATTGGAATAAGATAAAAATTTAATATTTGGTTCCTCAAATACGATTTACTAATATTAAAGATGTTAGAGTACAACCCATTGTGATGGTTAATGAATTTTAAGTTTTTAACACTTGTCAAACAACCCGCTACCCATACTAAAGAAGCAATGTAGGAATCAATAAGATTATGGACTATATATGGGAACATTGCAGGCGAGGGAGAGTTGCAATCGTAATTTGTTAGCCCATTACCTTCTCCTTCTAATGTCACTTTCTAGTAGGAAATTCTTCTATTTTGGCCACAATTTAGCATCTATGACTTCTATAGACTAGAATCCAAACTACAAAATGATGACACAAACGTTCCCAACAACCAAATCCTAAAGACAAAAAGCTTTAAATTACTTCAAACCAACTCAACCACATGATCACTCCTTCTCTTACACTTACACTAAGCTCTAAGTCCTAGTCGATAACAAGTTTTGGTCGGTGAATTTGACACTGAATTTTTTATTCTTCTTTTTTTTTGTTGGGGTGCAGTGGGGGTGTGCGTTTCTGTGCAAGCTAGGGTGGACTGGGAGTTCCTTGAATCATTGAAAGCGATAGAGATAGAAAATGACTCTGAAAACCAAAGAACTTAATCAGCAAGATTAAAAATCACTAGATTTTGGAATATACAGAGTTTCATTATAAAATCGCTGATGTTGGATCCCTTCTCTTTCAGTCTTTGTCCCCACTCCCCACTGTTCCTTCATTCATCAATAAATCTGTGTCTTGGATTCTTAATTTCTCGTGGTTTCGAGTATTTTAAATTTTTTTATAACGTGACAGCTGTTAGAATTTTTATTTATAAATAAACATAGATCATATTATATAGAACTTAGATTAATTAAATATCAAAATCTCCTATCCCTTATTAAACAGAAAAGTAATTTCATTTAATTTAAATTATGATTAGTATTGTATTGAATACGTATTTATCAAATGTTGTTAAATCAAATCTAGTTGAGTTATATATATATTAAATTTTGTTTCATTAAACTGAAATAAGGGCCAATAAGAATAAATCTATATACTGCTATTTGAGTTTGAAATAATTATTTTTATACTATTAATTATATTATTTTCTTCTCATCATTTTTTTTATTTAATCACAATTATTAAAAAATAGAGATTTAATTGATTAAGAACATTATTTTTTATATATGTAAGAGACAAATTTGATTCATCTAATCATTTTCTTCTACCTTCCCCTTTCCCTTATTCTCTCCCCGGAATATTAATGTATTAAGCCCCACCCTTGTAATATGGGAATAGTATCAATTTCTCATTATATTTTCTTTTTCAGAATTTCAATAATTACTTCTTTATCAATATTATTTTAAGGTAACCTTAAAAGTTTTATGTTGAGGTGCTTGAACTTTGTCATCTTCTAGAGTTCCCATTTTTCAACATGCACGACGACTAACTGCAGGAGCCATTTTGGCTATTTTATAAGGCGAGAAAAACTGATTAAAATAAACTTACTTGGACTTATCGTATTAAAATAAACTTATCGTAATTCCATCTATGAAGTGCACAGAACTTGTTCTCTCTCAATTTTACCTAATATGTTTTAAATTTTCTTATAATTTAAAAACGCAAAAGCATTGTGAAACTTTGAAGGCTATTTTTGAAGGTCGTAACTATTTTGAGTACCATTCATATGTCTCAATTTCTTGTGATTATAAGCTGAAATAATTTATGCTTTCTGATGAAGACATAACAGAAAATGAGGCGCATCGTCCATCATTATTCCCTGCACAAGAGAAAGCTGGACTTTGTTTTGGAATTATTTTATTGTATGTGTCTTTACTAAGAACATTATTATTATGAAGAATATTTCAATAGTATAACCGGTTCAAAGCACAACAATCCAAACAGGTAGGAGTGCTTACAGACTTGGAGGCTTGCTGTGGTGGGGATATCATAGCAGTTGGTCACCGTAAAGCCTATAACCAAGGGGACCACACCAGACACAAATACTCTAGGTGCAAGTTGCCTGCATTGTAAGCTTCTTGCTTGCCTTGAGATGGAAAGAGAAAACAGATATTAGTTAATGAATAACCAAACGTTTAATGGTATCATTGTTTCATTGCTCGTATATAATGTGATGGACAAAGATTCTTCTATTGTTTCAACTAATATTTTAAAAATTATATTAAATATTAAGCCGACAAAGTTTTAAAATCATGATTATGTTAGTTCAATTAATTAAATTTATAATTCAATTATAATTGAATCATGATTAAATAAAAATTACTCAAATTAATAATATAACCGATTTATAATTTAATCAATTCAACTAATTAATTCTATCCTACTTTTAAAACATTAATTTCAACAATTTGTGACTAGAGACCGGGTCCCAAATTCCAAACTTTGAATACACAAAGAGTATAGATTAAAATATCTCGTAAATTAAATTATAATAACTGTACAGCTCAGTCTTGTTTGTATGTTAAAGACTACTTCTAGTTTGAAACTTTGTGCATTGGAAGTGGGCATAGTTGAAAAACAGCCTCATTCTGACACCAGCTCAAAATTCTTTTATAGTACTCTATTGACTTGGCCTTTTCTTTTCTTTCTTCATATTTTATTCCGATTCTCTCTATCAACTGCCCTCTAGCACCCTCCTCTTACAAAATTTCTATCATTTATTTTTCATCCAATAATTAAGATTTTATTTTTACTTTTTAAAATTAAAAATATTTTTTAATATTAAATTAATATTTTATAATATTGACCATTAGATGAAAACTAAATAATTAAAATTTTGCTGAAAGACGGTACTGGACGACAGCCCGCTGAAGAGATTCCGGATTCTATTAGTGCAAATTTGTTTGATTCCAGCAAGAATTAGAATAATCAACTTTGGAAGTATAATACATAAAGCCAGAGATTCTATATAATTATACTCATACCCATACCGACGCAAAAATTCGAACCTAGCAGCTGCACTTGCATCGAACCTACCTACCCATACCAAAGCAAATTATACTCATATTTATAATTATATCAGAGCAAAAATTCGGTTATAATTATTCGCTTTATTCACAGAGATAAATTATTTTTATAAAAAAGTCATTTTACTAAGTTCCAGTAATATGGCCATGTATGTAATTGCACCGAAACATGCTATTTGGTAAAGAATGGTTTAGTATGCACCAAATGTATTTGAGTATAGAAATATTAATTGATATACATTTTTTTTTTGGTATCTTCTAAAAAACTATTTATGTTTGTAAATAAGGATATGATTGTTTAACTTTCAAATTTCAATTGAAACCTCCTAATTTTTATTGATGGTGATTCATATAATATGAACTATAGCTGGAATTAACTTTTCAAAAAGACGATTTTTTTATTAACTTTTGAAAAGAGGATTACACTTTAACTAGTGGTGGTTATAAAAAACACTATGGTTTTTGTGTCCATTTGGCCATCACCTTACCTCGACCATATAATTTTGATATGGACAAACAAAATATGAATGACCCAATATGATCAACAAAACAATCAATTCATGCCGAGAATCTAAGTACTTAATTATAGTTAATCTCTAATAATTGAATGAAAAATATGACACAAACTTTGTAACCAAAAAAAAAAAAAGACACAAACTGCATCAAATCAAATGAAAGTCCTCGTTATCTACAAGGCAGCAACTTGTTTGGATGCAGTTTCCCACCCACTTTGTAAAATAACTACATGTAATACCAGTTTAAAATTCAGCAATTTATTATGAAAAATACATAATCATCGCGTTGGCTCTCTATTTAATTACAAAATTATGTGTCTGTTATGGTAATTAAACCTAAATTACAGTTCTATTATTATTGGCCCCAGTAAACTATAGTCTATAGCCTATTGAGAAAGTAAAAGGGAGATTCCCAACTTGCCACTATTATGTTATCACAGAAGATAAAGGAGAAAAGAGATTCTTCAGTTTTTCCAACAGTCCAACAGAAAAACTGTGTATGATTAGATCCCCTTGTGCATGTATGTATATAAAAAACAAAGGATACTGTCACCGAACAGGATAGAGGAGAGGAACATAGATGGGCCAGTCCTAGATCACCAGCAGCATGGTTGGATTGACTAAAGGTGCCTCAAATATGATCAAATTATAAAAATTGTATAAATATAAAATAATATGTGTATAAATATGTAATAATAAATTGAGATCAAATAATAAAAATTATATAAATATAAAATATATATGTATAATTATGTGTACTCACTCAAATTATCATCACCTACCTTTTGAGTTGCCCTAGTGACCATTTCCATTATTTAAACAGTTTAAGCTTCCCTTTTGTCTCACGCGGTGCGAGGGGGAAAAGGTCCACTTCTTTTGACGATGTCAAACAAGAGGCACATGGGAGAGATTTAACAATAGAAGAAGAAGAATCACACCATGACGTTTATTTGGGCAGCCAAATGAACAAACCAATTCCCCTGTTTTCTTCCATTTCCATGTATGGACCTAAAAATAATTATGGCAAAAGGAAAAGAATCGGTTAATTGCTTCCCTTGTCTGACAAGGCTGTAATGGATACCTTGGTACTTGCTATGCTGCCTATCTGCTGTGATGTGCCTTCAGAATGCAAATGGGGTCCAACTCCATTTTTCATACGGAAAAAATAAAGCGAGAACCTTTCCTATAAAGCTTGTAAATTGCAGGCACATCAATTCCTTTTCTGGGTTCTCTCTTTCGGCTTGCTTCCCTTTGTGTCATTCTCTGATAGACTCTGATTAATGGGCTTTGGCAAATCCCTTAACCAAGCCATGCAATGTTATTTTTCCATATAAATATATATAAAAAAAATTTCTCTCGCAAGAAAAAATAAAAAACTTGCTGGCAAAATGATTGGCTCTTTGACAAAGAAAGTGACTTCATACTTCATAAATAAAAATGAATATGATAATAATAATTTGAAAGTTAGAAGTTAAAACCACTCTTTGTAAATAATATAGAAAACATTTTGTTGCAAATTATGCATGAGACACATGGATCAAAATCAAGTGGAGATTAAAACGCAATGACTATCATGATCAAGACCTTTGGTAAGACAACTAATTGTTAATAAGCTATGAGCTATACTAGTAGGTTGCACGTGATCGATGATCCATATCACCAGGCTAGCCCCTGAAAACAACATTTAAAAAAAATAAAATGAAAAAAATATAGTTGAGAGAATACGCATGCTTCTCTGCTCTGGTGCATACAAAAGTAAAAGTTAAAACCTAGCCTGAGGTGAGGTATGGGAAGGGAACTTACCAAAGGGTGGTACTCCTCTTTATAATAGAATATTTTAAATAAAATAAATTCTTTGTCTTCTTCTCCTTTTGAAAAGAAAATCGAATGTTTAAAAAAAGAAAAGAAAAGATAAAACAGAAATTACCTTTTTTTTTTGTCAGCTGAAATTACCGTTTTTTCTGTTCCTTTTAGTTTTATGGACTATCCAAAGTCGAAACGGCAGCCTCAACCAGGGCAAGGGTTTGATAATAATCCTCGCGTTATTTAAACTGAATTCAAATAAATTTCTTTTTGGGTTAATCATGAGAGACGAAAATCATGTGAATTATATTTATCCAACAGTACTCTCTCCTATTTTTATCCAACAGGAGAGATTCTGATCTAATTATTTTTTAAGTTTAATTTTAATTTATCATTATCATACATTATTTGTGCATCACATTATGAAATAGTTTTACTTTTTAAGTTATTATAATCTCATTTTTTAATGATAAATAATAATATAGATATTTTAAAGTTTTTTAAAAAAATAGTGTAAAAGTTATTGGATTTTTTTGTTATATTTATATGGAATATTATATATCCAACTTCAGCAATTCCATTTAATTATTTAGTATTAATTATGACTAATGTATAGTTAATGCTATAGTTAGTTTCTTAAATATTTTTAAAAAATTAAAATTGGAAATAATGATAACTATATAACTTAATAATAATATAATACGTGTTAAGTGATGTTTATAAGGAAAATGCACATATATAAAAATATTAAAAGGATCAAATAAAAAAATAATTTAATTTTAATATATTATTAGTATAATTTTTTTACATTATTAACTAATTATATTACTGCATGCATGACTTTTAAGGTAATTATTGAGAAAGTCAAATATTTTTAATGATATAATAATGTGTAATTAGATGACAATATAATTTTTTTACAATTACAGTATATTTAAATTAAATCTTAAAAAATATATTAAAAGGAAAATATTCATCTTCACGAAAAGGAAATTTGTAAAATAACACACGAGTTGAAAAATGACACTAATATCTATATGCGATATATAATATATCCATCCGATGAATTTGTATGTGCAGTATGTTAAATCGTTTTTTCCTCATACATGGAATGAGTTTTCATGTAATATAGCCATGCTCATATTAAAATTAACAAAACAGTTTACTTAAATAATAAATCATACCTAATCTCTTATGTTATTATTATTATTTAAAAATAAAGCCGTTGATGTACCAAGGGACAGCATTATAGTTTAAACTTTAAATTAAAACCATTACCTCAACGTTAAAGCCTTCTAAAAAAGAGTAATTTTGAAATCCTTATGTTATTGTAGTTTGGGAATAAAACAACATGAACAGACAGAGACAGGAAAACATGCAAAATGATTCTCACAGGTGGCAGCCACTGAGAATCGGAGCAGGGTGTGGAACCCACGTAAATAACATGATGGACGAAATTTTTTTACTGTTATTCGTGTAATTTTTATAAGCTTAATTTTTTTATTTATTTACAAATTTATTTTATATTTTACAAAGATATTATAATTACATATAAATTAATTTAATATATCTTTTATATTAATATATAGTATAAATATAATATATATATATATTTATACATAACATATTTTTCAAGTTTTTAAAGACTCTCAATACAACTTTTTATCATTAAATATTAATTATAATATTAAAAACAAAATTTAAACGATGGATAATAAGAATCTATACAATTGATTTGGCTCATATTTAATAATATAAGATAAAAAATTTCTTATTTCGAAAACAGTTAAAAATGTTTACGTGGTGTTGATGGTGACTCCACTCTACTCGGGCCAGGGTGGGGTCCGGCTCGGCTTCCTGTTAGATTTTTGGTCCCGATTCCATACCAGACCGGACCACCTGCCTCACCCTAACCGTTACCTTCTCGGAGAACTCGCCGCCCCTATTTATTCGAATGCAAGTCCAACCCAATATTACAGTTAGGATATTTTTCGGTAGAATTTGTCACCCTTAATAATTAATTGTTAATATATATCGCACGTTTTATTTAATTAAAATATAAATATAAATATATGTTTATTGTATTTTTATACATTTTAAATAAATGTGATATATGATTAAATATTAACTATTAATTGTTTCAGGTAAAAAAAAACTATTTATTGTTAAGACATTGTTTTTTCGGTGTAGTACTTTTTAATAATGAACTCTATAGTATTCAACTTCAAAAAACCCGTCAAAAAAAATTCAAAAAACATACTTCACGTAAAATAAAAATAAAAATAAAAATAAAAATAAAAAGCATACTTACCAACACAATGCAATTTGGTTTTAAACAAGTGAGTTTTAACAGCCACAAATAATATACAAAATTTAAAAAAATATTGAAAACGCAGCTTTTGGAACCCTCGTAATCTATGCATACAATAGTAAATACAACTCTCAAAAGTTGACTATTATGGCGTACAATGACTAGTTTTAAATTTATAAACCTTTGTTAACATGCATGCGTGGCTAAGTACTTGTTAAATTTAAATAAAAAAATCAATTGTGGCCGTTTCTTGGCTCAAGAAGATCGTGCCGTTTGTACTTTGTGTTTATTTAAAAAATTGCTAAGCTAATTGGACTTATTCAGCCCTCCTTCTAACACACTTTTTTATTAACTGCATTTATATGTGTTTCTTTTTATAATAAGTGTCATTAAAACTAATGTTAAAAAAGTTAAAATAAATATTTTAAATAAAATTAAGGCAAATGTATTAAAATTTTAAAAAATTATTTTTATCTTATTTTTATCTAAAAAATGTGATTTTATTTTTTAACAATATCTTTAAAATACTTATTAGCAAAATCTTATTTTTTTTAACATATAAAGAGTGGATCATAAAAAATTCAACTGGCAAATTATTATTTTGCTACATGTATAAACAATACATTTTTATCGGTATATCATGTCAAATTATCAAATTGAGTCAAAGCTTAGAAGAATACGAAGGAAACAATGTTTTTTATTTTCTTTCAAGAAATAAATAATTTTAATTACACATTTATCAATATCGTAAAAAAATTACACAATTTTTAATACTATTAATAATTATTTAGTTCAAATTTCTTCGCCTTTTAATCAAATAATAATAATTGAACGATAATGTATAAATAACAAGCCCAGCTAAAACCAATAATATATCTAGTTAAATTATGTTAAAATTAGTTCTTTAGTTATGTAGCATTTCTCTTAAATAATAATATAAAAATTTATATTAACAGCTAAGTAAAAGTAAACTCTAAAATGTATTGAATGTCATGAGTCTCTCAATAAAGTGTTAATTTTAAAAGCAAAGCAACAAACTTAGAAAATGAAAATGGTATGTGTTTCATCTTCTACTTAAACGGGTAGTTTTAGAAATGTTTAAGGTTGTAAAAAAATGTCACATCGGTTGACAATAATAGTTTCTTAATAAAATATTTTTAAAAATACTCTAAAGTTTAAGTAAGTTTTAAAATACAAAAAATAAAAAATAAAAAAAATCAATATAAGATGTCTCTAAATTTGTGTTTATATTATTTATATAGCAAGTCACGTATAAGCTTTTGAATTTGGACCGATTAGAACATATTAATCTAATATTGTATAAACATATCAAGTATAAACGGGTGGCATAGACATGAACATGAAGTAATATGTCAGCAATTAGCAAAAGGTGCCAGGTTTGCAACAGGCTGGGAATCAAGACTAGAGTGTGAATTGTCAAATAAATCATCTAATTAAACTAAAGATGATTTCCTGTCTGCCAACACTGCCAGTGATTATTATTAATTAACGATAACAAAGAATACCAAAAATCTATTCTTATTTACTATTTAATAAAGTCTGCATAATAATAATAATAATAATAATAATAATAATAATTTTAAAATACCTTCTTTAAATTTGGATTTAAATAGCGGTACACCAACAAAACAAAAATGAAAAAAAAATATAAAAGGGGAGGGGAAAATAAAAGGAGAGAAGGAAGGAAGGGAAACTAGGAAAGAAAGAGGTTGGAGAAGGAGAAAGGCAAAGGGAAATTGTGCTTAAAGCTTGTGAAAATTCAAAGAGAGAGGGCTTTTCATCGTTACACCCCTCTCTCTCTCTGTTGTCTCTGCGTTCATTCCCACTGAAACCCTAACGTCGCCCATTGCGTTCTTCTTGCTTCCCACGCAATCATTCCGGCGACCTTGAACTTCCGCCGCCGGGAATGGCTGGTGAGCCGCCGCCCCCGGAGGACACAGTGTTCAATTTAACTAAGCTTAGGTTTCAGTTGGATATCGGAGTCGGGGACCTCTCTATCTCTAGTGTTAACTAATTAACCGATTTTCTTTTTGGTAAAAAAAAAATCATAACCGCTCGCCGAATCCGGAAACCGTTAGCGGCTACCGGATCCCTATGATGGCGAGGGGAGGTCAGTGCTTCGAGAAGGTTCGGAGGTGCGTTCGGACGGTTTTCTTCTTGGCGGCATTGGTGGCGTCGCTGCTGGTGACGTCGCTGCCGGTGCTGGTGGCGGTAGTGGACGTGCTTGTGCCGTGCGTTTTGATCTCTAGCTTCACGTGCGTTAGGTGCTATAGCTTCAGGGAGCATTTGGGTCGATACGCTTTCAAGAACTCCTTGACGGATATTCCTCTCGTTTCAGTCATAAGATCCCTCATCATTATCTGTATGATCCATTATTCTCTTTTCTCCTCCCTCTTTTTCGGTCATTTGGTTCGCTTTTCGCTTGCATTATGATATGGTGATTATGATCCTTCTGTTGCTGGTGTTTGAAGGAATCTTCGATTGTGCTTGTAATCTTACTTTATTAGAACAATTCATTTTTCTCATTTGAGGGTGTTGTGTTCAAGGTGGAGGATACATTGCTTAATTTGTCTATCGAGCCATTTGTTTGTTCGTTTATTTTATTTTATTTTCTAATCAGATTGTTCTTTGAAATCATTTCTCCCACTCCTTTCCATGACGCATATATATATATATCAGATTGTATTTCAACAAAGATAAAGGGCTGTTTATAATTCATCTTATGTTGCTTACGATATAAATCTTATGTTCACTTGCTGTACATCAAATAATGAAGTTGTAGTTGATCAGGGATTGCAGGGTGATTTATCTTATTTTCCTTTTTTTCCCCTCTAAATAATGAGCAATACTATATTTCTTGAGTGAAATTTGAAGTAGTAGTATCTCATTTATCCTACGGTCCTATTACAGAATGAATCCTACTTTTCTCAATTTGTATTCTGTGTGTACAGAATCTGTACATGTTAATTAGTGTAGTTTTTTATCCAAAAAAAAAAAAGTTTGGTTCTCATATAGGGCTTGTATTTATTTATTTATTTTCCCATGAATGCAGGTGTTTATTCCATTTGTGATGGCCCTGCTCTCTCACATGGTCCTTACCTAGGAATTGTAACTCTGTCTTCCTTTCTCTCAATTGTTCTCCTTTCAGTCAAGGCTTGTGTTTTCAGTGTAAATTCCCAGATTGAAGCGGAAGCTTCAGTTTCCCTCACAAGGAAGAGACTCCATTTGAAGAAGTCATGGGGAATGCCTGTCTTATTTCTCTCGTCAGTTGTGTTTGCCCTTGGCCATACTGTGGTGGCTTATAGAACCAGCTGCCGAGCAAGGAGAAAGCTCCTGTTTCATCGAGTTGACCCTGAAGCTGTAAGTTTGTATAGTTATCTAGTATCATAGTAACTTCTCAGTTTAGTGCTTAGTATATTGTTTCTTTAGTTTTAATGCTTTAGAATTAAGTGGTTGTGAACTTGTGATATTATGCTCCACCTTAAAATAAAATTTCTGAATTCACAAGACTTGAATTGGTCACTTTTAATTACTTTGATGAAACACTTCTAAAAAAAAAATTTATTTATTTATTTCTGCCTAATTACACAGGTCCTTTCATGCAAAAATGTTTTCTCTGGCTATCAGAAGGTCCCACGTTCTCCTGTTCCTTCTGGGGGGAGAACCCCAAAAAGTGACAGTGAAATGAGGCGGAGACCTTTTGCAGCAGCTCGTGATGAAGAACTGCCAGCCAGATTACTTGCTGACTCAGACAGCTTATTCATCACCTGCCAAGGGCTTACTCTCCATTACAAGCTCAGCCTGCCTGGTTCACCTTCACATAACTTGTCCTCAACATCTTTCCTTGAATCTAGACTATCTAGTTCTATTAGCAGCACTTCATCAACGGCTGGGGGGTTGGCAAAATTTAATAGACATTTGCTATGTATGTCTCCAAAAATCCAGCGACAACTCTACAGGAGCTATAGCAATCAATTCCATGGCTCATCTCTATATGCTCCTCTTTTAGATGGTCCAGTAACTTCTCCCCTTCTTTCTGAAGATATCCCTGTTTTGCATCTAGATGAAATTGGTGAAGACAATGAAACAATTAAATTGGATTCTTTGTCTTTGGAGCAAAATTTAGACGGTATTGGCCAAGTAGGTATTGTTTTAATACATGGGTTTGGTGGAGGAGTCTTCTCTTGGCGGCATGTAATGGGATCTCTAGCTCAGCAGAGTAATTGCACAGTTGCTGCATTCGATAGGCCTGGTTGGGGATTAACTTCAAGGTTGCGTCGGGAGTATTGGGAGAAAAAAGAGCTGCCTAATCCGTATAAACTTGAAAGTCAGGTGATAACTATTTACCATTAGTGTGAACTGTATTGGAAGACATTCACTATTTTATGCTTCATAGTTTTCATTAAACAAGTCTCAAGGCATGTCCCAGCTTCATTATCTATCTGGGGCCTGGGGGTATGGTCAGATTGCTTCCCTTTGAAGGGGGGAGTTTACTTATGGCTTCCAAGGCCTAGAGCTTTCAGTTTATATACAACTGACAGCCTTTGCATCGATATATTCACTTGAGTGTTTAGTTTTGGATCCAGGTTTTATCTGAAATCATATATCTGATGCATTTCTGTTTTCCAGGTTGACCTGCTTTTATCCTTCTGTTCTGAGATTGGATTTTCTTCAGTGGTGTTAATTGGTCATGATGATGGAGGGTTGCTTGCTTTGATGGCTGCACAAAGAGTTCAAACGTCAATGAATTCTTTCAATGTGGGTATTTCTTCCGGCTTAATTGTGCTAAGCAGATAACTTAATCAATTTGATTAGCCACATTGTACAGCTGAGCTTTTATCTGGAATTACCTGCAAAGCGGGCCTAATCAACTAATGAAGTTATTTGATGTATTATAATATCAACATTCCTCTAACTTTTGCATCCAAACAACAATATGAGCTAAGAAGGAAATTCAGCAATAGCATAATGTGTTTTTTAGTTAAAGTTTCAATGATTTATTTTGAGCATTGATATGTGTGATCATATTGGCATGCTAGAATCCATGTAGTTGACCCTACTCAATGGGAATAAAGTTTGGTTGTTATTGTTGTTGTATGTGTAATCACATACACAATTGAATTCTCATCAATGTAATTGCACCTTGCTAGGCTGCTATAATGTGAGTAGATTTAAAACATTTATTATGAATATGGATGGGAATTAATGGACAAAGGATTAAATGATGCCTCGATCCATGAGTTATAAGTCAGGTTGATTTTAGTATGGTTATGCTTTGTATCTTACTGTGCCTTTGTACTATAAGCAATTCAAACCTTATAATTTTAGTGCCTGTGGGTATCAGTCACATTGCTTAACTATTGTACTTTAAAGTTTAAATATAACCTGCACACTTGATTAAATTTCCCTTTGATTAGCAAACTATTTTCATTTATTGCTTAGTCAGGATCATGTAACATTGGGATTAGCATACATATTCATATATGCCTATCATGTTAGTTGCAAATAATGCGACAAAATAATCAAGACAGCAAAAATCTGGATTCCGTGGACAAGGAATAAGTACTTAATGGTTAGATAACTTGGTATGTAGTTATTTGGGTATATAATGAAGATAACACTTACATTGGTCATGTTACTCACATTCAGTAAAGTTGTCCCATGCAAGCTAATTGTTAATGATTGAGGTTATAAGTTTTGTAGTTAATGTGCATTCACATTTGATTAAGTCTTAAGATCTGTTTTGTGTCATTCAGGTTACCGTGAAAGGGGTTGTATTGCTAAATGTTAGCTTGTCAAGGGAAGTAGTTCCTTCCTTTGCCAGAATCCTTCTGCATACCTCACTTGGAAAGAAGCATTTGGTTCGCCCTCTACTAAGAACAGAAATCACTCAAGTGGTGAATCGACGTTCATGGTATGATGCTACCAAAATGACAACAGAAGCTTTGACTCTCTATAAGGTATTTTTGTACCTTAAGCTACATGTTGATATGAATAGGAACTGCTCTTTCCTTTTGTAAGTTTCTAACTGCAAAGATAATTAATTGTATGGAATGGAAAATTATTACTTAACTTAGAGATAAATACTGTATAATGAACTCTCATAAACTTGTAGTGCCTAAGAACACTTGTGTTTCATGCTTTGTTTAGGTGGTTTGGCATAATGAATATATAATTTTATTAGTTTGACCTATATTCTTTTTGCTTGAGAAAATCTTTTTTTTTTCCAATTTTTTCTTATCCTGGTAAATCATGGTAGAGTTTGCTAATTGATTATAACTTTGGCGTACAACATTTTTATGTGATCTTTCTGCCCCTCTTTACTTTCCTTCTAGGTGATGGTTTGTCATGCTTTTATTGATTATCACTTCTGGAGAAGGATTTTATTGACTTGTGTTACATGTGACTGTTCTTATGTGTTTAGGCTCCACTATTTGTAGAAGGATGGGATGAAGCACTACACGAGATTGGTAAATTGTCATCTGAAACCATCCTTTCAGTAAACAATGCAGAATCATTGATACAAGCTGCTGAAGACATTCCAGTTTTGGTCATAGCTGGTGCTGAAGATTCCCTCGCCTCTCTGAAATCTTGTCAAGCTATGGCCTCAAAATTTGTAAATTCTGTAAGTAACCTACTCCACGTCTATTCATCCATTCTCCACAATTTGGGGATGAGAAATTAGGGTGTGCTTGGTAGGAGTGGAAAATACCTTTTCATTTCCACTCCTTCATTTTCCTCTGCCACATTTTTAATTTCCGAATCATTTATCATGGCATATGTTTTCTTCCTTTTCAAAGTTTCCTTATACTTCGCTTACCCATTTCATGCATATGCAGAGGCTGGTTGCAATATCTGGATGTGGCCATCTACCTCATGAAGAGTGTCCAAAGGCGTTGCTTGCAGCTATATCACCTTTCATTAGTGGACTCTTCTCTGTATATGACTTGCAAAGCCAATAGGTCATCTCTTTTCAAGGTGAATATACATAGGTCAATGACTCAATCTATTGTAGGGTGCTTTGTTTTCTCCTTTTCCTTTTCCCTGCCCTTGTCCTTCTCATGGTTTCTTCTTTCCGTTCTTTCTAAGCAATATTACTTCAAGAGAAAGAGATCAAAGGCATCGCTTCTCTTGGCTGTTTTTGATGTGCTAGATTTAGAGGTTTTAACCTGTATCTTCCCTGCCCCTTGTCTTTTTTTAGCTGTCAATATTTATGTTCGTTTGAGCTGCTTGTCATTTCCCACTAAAAGGAAGTGGGAAGATAACATACACATTTGTAAATTTAATTTATCATCATTTTGATAATGAATATAATTTAGCACAGCTGTTTCCGGCTGCTGAACACTATCCATTTTCACTTCCGACCATCTAAAATGAGAATCTAAATATATGCAAAGCACGAATGTATGCAACGCAGTACTTGACACTAAAATGCTACAATTTATGATTATAATTTGGTCACAATTAAAAATGCAGTAATGAATTTAAAACAGTATGTTGTCTTTTAAAATATTAATCTGAGACTTTAGATTAGGACGATGTAGTTTTTCTTTTCTTCCTTTTGTTTATCAAATTTATTTTCTTTACGCAAAATCATATATACTTTTTATCATTTGAACTGCCACCAATAATCGAGTGGACAAGTTTCCTAATATTCAACCATAATTAAAAATTGGGTTTGTTTAATGAATGTCTTAAAAATATTTGTTAAGAAATATAAAAAAAATATTAAAGTATTTAATGCATTAAAATTCAAAAGGTTTTATTTTTTATTTAATATTTTTAATTTTTAATTTCTTAAAAGTATTTGTTGCCAAAATTGGTACTAATTTTCTGAACTTTTTTATTATCAACAAAATTGATAAATGGCAATATTCTCAGTCAGAAGTCTAGAAAGTCTAGAAACTCTTAAATGACAATATATTCAGAGATCAGAAAACTCAATGGAGAAAAGAAAATAAATAAAAATTATTAGGAATAAAATTATAAATATTCTTAGGTTGAATATAGGCTGATCACCTCACCTCATTATTGTTTCTCTAGTGAAAAATGTTGAATTTCCTAATGTTTTTTCTCTATTGCAATAAGGAAATGAATCCTTTTACGTTGTTATTTTTTTGATAAATTATGTAGAAGAGAGGGATATAAATAAAAATTAAAAATAAAATCTATAAATTTTAACTGAACTTCATTAATAATTATTTTTTATCTATCTCTTTTCTCTATATAATTTTATCATGTAAAAAATTATATAAAATAATTCATTCACATTGTAAGAGTATCATCTTGAGGTGGTTGGCCAATATTCATCCTAAGAAAAATTGTCAATAAATATTAAGCGGTTTTAATGAAAAGTACAAAAACATTGAAATGACAAAAATGAATATTGATAACATATTGATAAATATTGATATGTACTCTTCTCGTTCATATTTATTTATCTATTTAAGAATTTTATTTTGTCAAATATTATCTTTTCATTTAAAAATTTAAAAATATTTATTAGCCTTTTTTAACTTTATCTTCATCTTTTATTATTTTTATTAAATTCAATAAATATATACTAATTAATTTTTATAACTTTTTAAAATCAACTACTATAATCAATAGAGTGAAAAGAGAAAAGAGAATGTGAGATCAATAAATATAGAGGAAAGAGAAAAAATATTAAATAATTAAAAATAATAATAATTTAATTATATTAAATTATATTTTTTATCATTTAATATATTTAACAATTTTTAATTTGCGTACATTAATCTTAACAAATAAATAAAAGTAAACGGAAGGAATAATTTTGAACATTTGTGATTAATATTGATAACATTAATTTTTTCTAGGCTTTTTTTATTACAAAACACACAAATGACAATATTCTCTTGTCCAGAACACCTGACTTCAGAGTTTGAAATATCGCAAAAAGGAAAAACATTTGGTCATGTAGAAGCTAAATATTTGTGTAGACATTTTATATAGTTGTGAAAATTAAATCAATTAATACTTGAATAAATATATAAATTTTTTTGCCACATAATTATTTTATATTAAAAATAATAATATGTTAATTACTTTTATTTACACAATTTATTTAGATAAATCTTTATAAATATTTTTCCATTTCGTGTGCTAAGATAAACACTGATGTGGGGTTTCTGACAATATTTTCTGATAGTATTCAATGTTGGATATAAATATTCAATATTTTCAAACAAGATTCAACTAAAAACACATTTTCCCTTTCTCTTATTGGGTTTCTCAATTCTCTCGCTACTTTAATGAACTGATGAATGGGGTTTCCAACTTTCCATAGTCGGAAACGCTAGTGTAGAACATTTGAGAAATTCTTATATGGGTTTTATAAAAATATTTGTTAATGTAGCGAAAATAGAAAGTTTTAAATGAAAATAAGATATTTAATGTATTAAAAATTAATTTTTTTATTATTTATCTTATTTTTATTTAAAATTTTTTATTTTAATTTCTTTAAGAATACTTGTTAATAAAATCTTTCTTATATATAATCACAACATTAATTAAGATAATTAAATAGAATTAACCATGTTGTGATTAAAGTGGTAACAGCTTAGGTCAAATATGTGAGGTGTTTGGGTTCGAACTTTGAGTCTAATCACTTGGTAGATAAGTTTGAAACTGAATCCTCAATAATGTTAAACGTATTTTATTGAAGATTAGTTGTGAGTCATAAACTTAAATACTATTGACCTGATTTTAGAACAATGTTTCTAATAGATAGGTTGGTGTTCACCTCTACCGTCAATGTCACCATCTTGAAATCTCATTTTATGTTAAAAAAAAATTAATTATCATTATCTCTTCTATTTTATTGGAAAATGATGAACATCATTACTCATAACTTAAAAAGCCCTACAGCACCAAATTATAAAAGAGATTTTTATGGTACTTATTTTTTTTTAGACTTTGGTATTTAAGATAAATTTTTAAATATTTTATTAATTATTAATTATTTTTAAACATTTATTATAAATGTAGTATTTAATAAATGTTTAACAAATAATTGTAGATACCAAACCAATCAAAATACTATAAAATTCGCAATTATAAATGAATTTTGGTGCCTCTTTAATCCACATTTTCTCAGAATCCAAGAGGGCCAATTTTGCCAACTCATGAGCTACTTACACGAAATATTAGAAGTTTTAAATCCTATAGAAAAGAACCTACAATCATTAATTAATTACCTGATTGCTTTGACTTGTTGAAACATGACACTACTTCAAGGCAATCTCCTTCCAAACAGCGAAATTCTTGTATATATATTAAGAGAACATATACTAGTCTAATAAAAATATAATATTAAATTAAAAAATAAAAATATTATTAAATTAAAATTAAATGGTTATAAAACTTCCTAAACTAACATTATGAAAGTATTTTAGAATTTCTGATGGTAATGATGGACTCAAGTCGTTGGGCAATTTCCATGTGGCAGCAGCCAAAATATGGTCCTGATCATCACGGAAAGCTGCTCCCCCACTTCCCATTTTCATCTTTTACAGCATCCAAATTTAAAGAAGAAGGAGACCAGCGGCCCAGCACTGAGGGGCCCTTTATCATGAACAGATGGCTCAATCCACTTGCTTCATGAAACTCATTCAAAACCTGTTGGGATTTCCAGAGTAGCATTTCAAGTGGCTGGGTTTTGTTTTGGAAGCACAATTTGTTCCTCCTGTCAATCCATATGCCATGTAAGAGAACACACAAAGCAAACTCCATTGCATCCAATGGCATCACCTCCCACTAAGCTCTGAACCACTCATAATTAATATATATAAAAAAGTAACCTTTGTCTCTTTTGAACATTTCACTCCTAATTAATATTTATATTAATTTTAAACATAAAAGTAAAAGGCGCATAACCTAGTCTAATCTCTATTGGGATTGTTGTCGGATTGTTTGTATTTCCTATTTTTCTGATTTTTATAAGACTTTTTTGGGACAATATTGGAGATCTTCCCAGGTGCTCGCGAGAAAAAAGGACAAGAGAAAAAAACACTCAATGACGAGGATCGAGAATAGGAATGGTGAAGAATGGGGTGTCGGGATCGAAGAGGAAGAAGGTACTTCTGCTCCTAACCCTACACGGACGCCATCCTACCACGCATTTTTCTCAACCTCATTTGGGAGGCTGCCTAAGATTCTCGTTAGAAATAATTGTGATATTATTATTATTAATAGTATATATATTTTTTAATTTTTTAATATTATTTATTATATTTATTTATTAGTATTTTTATTAAATATAATACTTTAAAAAATATTAACAATATATATACACTGAAAAAAATGTACAATAATCTTTTTTTCGTTAGAAAACTCCTCTACTTATAAGGTAAGTCTTAAGATTATATTTGTATATTTAATAATTGATAGAATATGATGAGATAAAATAAAATAAAATAAGATGAAATAAAATGAAATAAAAATATTATTTTATTATTTAGATATTTTAAAATAAAATGAATTAAAATTATTATTCTATTATTTTGAGAAATAAATAGAATGATAAGTTTTATAACTTTATTTTTTAAAAAAAGATGATTCCATCGCATATTTCATAAATTGAAGGTAAGAAAATTAATAGTTTTTGATGGAACGTGATGAAATCTATTTCACCTACTTTCATCACAATTCATATTTTTTAACATAACTAAACAATAAAATATATCCTTATTCCATTTTATTCTTCTCAATTCCACTTAATCTCACAAATCTAAACATAATCTAAGGTTATATTGAAAGTTTTAGAGTATATTTGGATTGGTGAAATGACATAAAATAGAAGAAAATGTGATAAAACGAAGATATATATTATTATTTAGATTTGTTAAAAAATGGTGGATTAAAATAAAAATGAGTGTGATGTATTCTATTACATTTCATAAAAAATTCTCAATTTTTTCCTTCCTAATTTTAAAGGTATAGGACGGAACCATTAAATTTTTTTATTGTTAAAATTATAAAATTATCCTATTACCCTAATTAGAAGTGAAGACCATGACAACCTTTCCTCTCGTACTCATTGTTTCACGCCCTTGTTGTTGCCTCTCATCTCCTCCATTCTAATTGCCTCAATGTCACATTTAAAAGGGAATGTGAAATAGTAGAGTTCATTTAGAATAGAACCTAATTTTTGTGTAAAGATTTGTTTAACTTCTCTAAAGTTTACTATATGTAAATATGCATATAAGACCCGATCTTTATGTTAAAAAATAATCTTTAATTGGTATCACAATTTTATTGCTAAAAAATTTTTCAACTTTGTTGTCTCACTAATATATTGCCACACAACTACATGGTCAAAAATTAAAGTCAGTAATCCATGAGCTTTGCAAATTAAGGGCAGAAATCAAGAAATGTGCTTAATATATGAGTATTCACGTAATTGATATTCATCAAGCCAAACCTTGTTTACAAATAATTTCAAATCATGCAACTCAGTGATGCAAGATTGAAATTGGTATTCTCGTAATCAAAATTGAAAATAATTAAAAATATGAGATTAAAAAAAACAAAAAGCAAGATAAAAAATTTAAGAAAAAATATTATTTAATAAATACCATCATTAGATAATATGTGAAAATAATGAAAGTCTTTTTTAATTAGAAATAATTAAATTTTAGTGTATTTGAAATAAAGAAAATATAAAAATAATAAAATTATAATTCTTATTATTTTATTTATTTCTCAAACAATAGAATAAAAATTTATTTCATTCTATCATAAAATATTTAAATAATAAAATAATAAGTTTATTTTATTACATCTTATTTTATTCAATTTCATCACATCTCATTTCATCCATCATTAATTATCTAAACATAACTTTAAAAAGATAAAAGAAAGTGACTCATAATAAAATAAAATGAAAGAGAACATATCACTCTATTATTTAATAGTTTAATAAGTTAATAAAAAAATGATAAAATATTGAGTTATTCCTTCTTTGACTCTTTAAATTAGATGAATAAAAAATGAAGACTTTAAGTGACAAAAAAAGACTCATTGACCTTCTCTTATCATTTCACTTTTTCTTCTAAACTAACTCTTAAACACATTATTATTAAATTTTATTATATCATTCATTGTTGCTTCATCGCTTACCTTCCTTTCAAACATACAGTAAGGCTTAAACAAAAAGAAAAATCCCTTCTATTAATTACTCGAAAAAAAATTTATATTTTTTTCCTTCGGAATGTGGAATAAACTGTTTGAGGAAGATTTTTATTGGTCTAACAATCCCCAAAAGGTCATTGTAAAATATACTTCTGAAAATTCAGATACAGTGAGAAGCCCCATTTTACATAACAATGTGTCTATTAAAATTTCTTGGATAAAATTCAGATAAAATTTCTGGCAACTGCATTTCTTAGATTCCTCAAGGCAGGGTGGATAAAACCTGACAGATGTCATTGTTAGATATATGAAAACATATAATATGATACATATATTTTATGTGTCTAAATATTTTTAAATAAAAAATTATTATTTTTTAATTTAGATACATTTTAAATATATTGTGACACATTTAAAATATAATTTAAACATAATTTATTAATATTTTTTAAAAAATTAATTTTCATAACTAACGTCTAATTATTTAATTTATAATCCATTTATATCTAATTATATGACTAACGTTTTAAGTTATTATCTTTTAATACTAATATTTTAAGTTTTATTTTTTCACACATTATTATTTTTATCCATTCATTCTACCTCTACTCGTCTTAAATCGTATTTTTTGTTATTATCAAAATTTGACTCACATTATTATTTTCTCTAATTAATTTTTTAAATGCATATATATTGTACATGACTAATTCTTTTAAGAGAAATTAGTTTATAAGATCTTTTAGAAATATCAATTAAAATTATGTTTTATATTTTTTGAGAGAAACTTATTAGATAATAAATATTGACACATATAACATATATTAAATATAAATTTTTAAATTTTTAAAATTAATATTAATAAATTATAATTTTTTTTAAATTTTATAATTATATATATGCATAAATTAAATTTTTTAATTTATTTATATATATATATATATTATGTTTATATTTTATAATTTTTTAAATTTGATATATTTATCTATTTATGTTCATATCATATCTCATATTTATATTTATATATGTGCATACTATAAAACTCAATTCGGACGGTGGAGCTATTCACAAATAGTTAAATAATTTTGATATTTTTTTATTAATAATATATATATATTTATATATTTTTTAATATTATTTATTATATTTATTTATTTTTATTATTTTATTTCATTAAATTTGATATTTAAAAAAGATATTAATAATACATATATTTTTAAAATAAATGTATAATTATCATTTTTAATAGTTAAAGCTAATTACAAAGAAAGGAAATGGTCTACAAATATGTTGGTATTTATAATAGAAAAGGAAAAGGAAAGGAAAAGGAAATATGCTATTCCAGCTCTTCGTGTCAGTGTGTCATGTCAATGGAATGCTTGTGATCTTTATGGCGGACTTCTACTAACTTTTGGAAATCTCACAGTATCTGCCTGTCAGTATTTTATTAAAGAGTCGTACTACCCTTACCCTAAGTGAATTTTGGGTACTTTGAATGTAAGTGTACGTGTGAGAAAGTTATAAAAATTTGATTATATTTAATAATTAATTATTATATAAAAAGTTTTTTTATAATTAATTATAATTAATTTATTTTTATATTTAAATGTATTAATTATAATGTGATTTTAAATTAATTTAATTTGTTTAGATAATATAAAAAAATTATTTTTATATATTAAATTATTAAAATAAATATAAAATAATTAAAAAAATTATTTAATTAAAAATAAAATAATATTTATATAATCAAAGTATAAAAAATAATTTATAAATTAAAATTATAAGTTTTAATTTTTAGTATTATAAAAATTAATTTAAAAAAAATTTTTTATTTTACATTAATTTTGTGTAAAAATTAAAATTAATTTTATCAAATATGATTAAATATTATTACAATAATTTTTTTTAAAAAATTAATCATAAGCTCTATCAAATATACTCTAAGATATTGAAATTTAACATTATTTTGAGATATTTAATAATTAATAAAATATAATAAATGAGATAAAATTAGATGAGATGAAGTAAAATGGAATAAAAATATTATTTTATTATTTAAATATTTTAAGATAAAATAAAATAAAATTATCACTTTATTATTTAAAAAATAAATATTTTTTTATGAAATATGATATAATTTTAATTATAATAATAAAAAAAATAATTTCATCTCATACTTTTAAATTAGAAGAAAAAAAATTAATTTTTTTTGTAAAATTAAATAAAATCTATCTCACTTATTTTTATTCTATTCTATTTTTTATAACATATTAAAATATAAAATATATTTTTATTTTATTTAATTCGCTTCTATCTTATTCAATTTTACCAATTTAAACATACGCATTTATAAATGGGTTCCGATATCAATACATGTATTATCTTATAATTTTGAGACATTACTCTCACTTAGAGATATAAAAGTGCTTATTATGACTAAGATAAAATTTTCTTTTAGATATATCAAAGTGATGGAATCTCTATTTTACTTTAATGAAATGTAATCGTAAAAAATGGCAAAACTTATTAATATGTGTTAATTCGAGTAAAATAAATTTGAGTCTCTTAATCATATAATTTTAGATTTAATTTTAAAATTTATGCTTAAAAATAATACTATTAAATTTTTTTTATTTAAATATTTAATTATACCTTAAAAATTTAATCTTTAATCTACGAGATAATAAATATTCTAAAAAAAACAATGGCAGAGCTCATTCGTCCCACTTATTTAGTTCTGAAGTTTTAAGCTAAGCCATGTTCGCTAGGTTGAAAAAAAAGAGCTTAAGTTGACTCGGGTCTAATCCCGTCCAAAAGTTTTGATTGGCCCAAATTAGATTGAGCCAAGTTGATTTAACCAAAATAATTGTAAATTAATTTTATTATAATTTTTTATAATTTATTATAACATACCAAATATAAAAATAAAATTGAGTCATCATTCAATTCAATCCGTACCAAACAAAATATAGAAATAAACAATCCTTTTCATTCTATTACTGCTCACATTCTTATTTTCATTCTCATTTCATAAAAAAAAAATCATTAAGCCAAACATGATATGAATGTATCAACTATCAAATTCAAAAGTTCTCAAAGATTTTCCTAACCAAAAAGAAAAGTATTCAAAGATCATACCAGTTTATATAGCACCGATGCATTAGAATGGTAATTCATATCTATATTTGTAATTCTTAGATACCAGTCTTAGAAAAGAAAAGAAAAATGCTTGAACATACTTCTTTGCATACATATTTAGTATAGTATATAACTTGGGCTTAATTTTGAGAAGAGTTATTTTTTTTAACATATATTTATTAAATTAATTAAGTGATATAAATAAATAATAAAATAAATATATGATAATAAATTAAGAGAATTAAAAGGAGATTTCTTCTCAAAATTAGAAGCAAGTTTTTTATATGATCAACATGAGTAAAAGAAAAATAATCTTGTTAATAATTTAATTTTTATATATTTAATTTTTTTTTAATTCATTCACAAATTTATTTAATGTTTTATAAAAACATTATAATTACATATAATATAAATTAATATCTTTTTTATACGTATAAAAATTAAACGTACAGAGTTATAAATGTAACACAAAAATCATTTTCCAAAAAAAAATTGTAGTAGTAGGGAAGTACTAGTAGGATTGAGATGCGAAGAAGGCGTGAAAGCCACCTTCACCTGACCTGCACGTCATAGTCATTGCTCATACCGTGTATGCTTCCACTGCAGCGCTTAATCATTGCTCGTACTGTGTATTCTTCTGCCGCAGCGCTTAACAACACAACCTGTACGGATACGGTAAAACGGGTTGAACGATGTCGTTTTCACAATGCCCTCTTCCTCTTCCTCATGCTCCTACACTGCATTAGCAAACCCATTCTTTCTGCAGTGTCGGTGTTGCCACCTTTCAGAAGCCCTACTCTCTTCCACTTTCCCCCAACGCTTTTAACTCCCATTTTCATTTTCAAGTGGGTAATAGATACCCCTTTTCATTTTCAGCTTCTTTGTTTCAAACTTTTTCTACTCATGCCTGTTTGGGTTTTCTATACTACTCCATGCCTTGAGTTTCTCTTTTGCGATTGTTTCACTCCATCATGATTTTTCTTTTCTTCAAACTACTTGCTCATTTTTGGAAGTAAAAGTAGTTTGTTTGGAAAGTTAGTAGGTGTATTTATTTTTAGTTTAATTTAAAGTGCATTATGATATTATTTCAGTAAATATACCTTACAAACAAGCTCATTTTTTTAAAGCCTTTAACTTTGATTTTCATTTTTAGGATGACTTTGCATTTCCATTACATCTATTAGTATTTTGTGCATGATGGACTGGAAGCAAAGGTGATGATACAGGTGATTTCAAGCTTTATAGATTATTGAAAACATGACAATCTTCAAAACTCTTCCATTCTAATATTTTATTATTCCCTCGGGAGAGAGGATTGAAGTTAAACTTGTTTATTGTTCCCTTTTTGTATTTTTTCTTTTTTATTTCAATTTTAAATATGCTTAAATACCACCCCATTCTCCACTATTTTGTAATAGTCTCTCTAGTATGAGTTAGATGGGCCCCTGTTTGCTGCAATAACTTTTGTAATAATGTTTTTTTTTTAATTCCTAAGTTGCTGTATTAACAATTCTTGCTGCAATAATCCTGTAGCAGTTTACTTCTGATCTTCTCTTTGGTTGACATCTTGCACTTTATCTGATTTTTTTTTAATGCTTTAACGTTTTAAATATGTAATTTATTTATTTATCTCAGGTTTTTCCTCCTACCTTTGTGACAAGAACATTATAAGCCATGTCACACCCATCAGGGGCGAATGTTGGAGATTTGATGGATTTTAAGTGGGGAATTAAGAAGGGAGTTGGTCTAAAAAATAAAGACATCCAGTTCTATGAGTCATTTGTTTACGAGGGTGTGGAGTACTTTCTATATGATTGTGTCTACTTTTACCACACTGATCATGTTGAAACTTCTATTGGTAAGCTTGTGCAGATATATGAGAGACCAAATCATGAAAAGATTGTGAAAGTTGTCTGGTTTCTTCGTCCTTCTGAAATTCGTAATTTCTTGGGAGGTTATCAGCCACGTTGGAATGAGTTATTTTTGGCGTCTGGTGTGGGCAAAGGTGTTTCCAATATCAATTATCTGGTAATTTAATTAATTAATTGCCTGAATTCCTGATATTATCTACATATGATCCATGTACAGTATTATTTATTGCATTCATTAAAGATTGGGTGAGTGTGAAAGGACAATTCAGAGGAGAAATTATAGTTTAATGTGGTGTTTAAGGGGTCTAAATGTTTGGGGTGATGACAGACTGACTGCACATTATGAGGGAATTATTTTTAAAGGTAATATATATATTAATTTATATTGATAGGTTGAAAATGGTCATTATGCAAGCCTTTTGGCACTGGCTGAAAGTGGTCAATTTGCACTATGACTTGGTTATTAATAATATTGGTCATAAAAGGCTACTAATAGTGTTTTTGTGACATGGGGAATTAGACATCAGTCCTACAACTGGTATCCCTGGGAGCTGAGGTTTATGAAGATGACAATCAAGAAGATCCTGAGTCACACTAAATATAATGTCAGTTTTAAGAGGGATTTGAAAGGGGGAAAATGAATGAAAGCAGGTGCATTTTCCTGCAGTCATGCAGATACTAGACTCCCTTTTAGAAGATTTGAAATGGTTAATATATTTGATTTGCTTCATTGCACTGTTACCTTATCAACCATGCACTATGTTATATTATTGAAGATAATCATGCGTGCTTGCTGGCATGCTTGGGTTAAGATGTTCATATAAGTTTTTATAAACTAAATTGTAGCTAACATTCTGAATTTGCTCTTTTGTAATTTTCTGTCATTTTCATTTTGTGAAGAGCTAATGCTTCTTTTGTCTTAAACGTTAATGTTGTAGTATATAAAATTTGATATAGTTGAAAAGTGAGGCTTCTTCATTTTGTAAAAGTTGTTGATGCTATCTCCTTCATTCAAAATTTTGTTTTCAGGAATCAATTATTGGAAAATGCAGTGTTGTTTGCACTTCAAAGGACAAGAGAAATCCTGACCCATCTGAACCAGAGTTAAAGATGGCTGACTTCTTCTTCAATCATACTTTTGATGTTGGGAGGCGTGCAATAGTAGATAAATTTGCAGATGAGATTGATGGAGTTAAAGGTCAGTTATCCATGTCTGGTATTTATTTACCTGCTATCTTCATGAATTAAAATTGTACACACAACATGTAGAAAATATTTGACCTGTTGATCTGGAGCAATGACTGGAATTTTTTGAATACAGCAGCCTGTAGTTGCCATAAATTAGCATACCCATATACATTAGTTCTTTGTGTTACTGTTCTGCAGTGGAGCAGTTCTTTAACAGGAAGGGGGATAAAAAAACCAGTAACTCTCTGCATGTTGGGACAAAAATAAGACCTAAAATTGTGATTAAGACTAGGACTGATCATTCTGATAAGTTGCGCTGTCAAGTTGAAGATAAAGCTGAAGTGAGAACTTCTGAGGATGTCTTGCCAAAGAGCTCATTACATTCTTTTCTTCATAAAAAGAGGAAGATCGTAGAAGAGAAGTTAACCATTAGTCAAAGTAGCAAATTCCCTAAGGAAGAGGAATTTGATGAGGAGGTGGCAAAACTCAGACAGGATAGAAGAGTCAAAACATGCGGGAAAGTTATTGAGGTGACTAAGAGGCCAGATGCAGTAAGTCTCATCCATGATGGTTATCATATTTTAACTTCTTTCTTAAAAGACTAATCCTAGATGGGGTAAACGAATCAGATACACTATAACTTAAGTTATCTGCTTCTTTGGTGTGTTGTGAAAAATAACCATGCTGATGTAAATATTGTCGAAATATGGAAGGTTCGTCATCATTATATATTTATGATATCGAAGTTCTTTTTTTCCCCTCTTTTATTTGAACACAATGATAGGAGTCCTTCATCACTCACTCCTTAAATTTAGAATGTTCCTTCTTCTCTATATATAAAGGATTCAACTTGAGAACCCGACTTCTGAAGCAAGATTAAAAGATTGAGAATCTTGGTGGTAGCAAAAACAAATTTTCACAATCTGTAACTTGTAGATGTGGTTTCATATATGACCCCAGTCACTGTTCTAATCCTTTTTCCCCCTCCATTTTCATTATCGCAGGAGAAAAGAAGGTGGTTTAAGAAAATGGTGAGTTCATATTTATATTTATTGTGGATTCTTGGTTTAGGTTTTGATCACTTTCAAGGTTTGGGTTTATCTAGCAGATAGTTTTTTCCTATTTGAACAGTAGAAAAATAAGCTGGTATCTGTACCTAAAATAATATATAAACAGCGTTTAAGTTGAAGGTCCTTTGGAAATTCTGCACCTTGTACTCTAGGATCTAACCCAGTTTGCTTTATCTATGATTTCCTGATCTAGTATCTAAAACTATATATAGTTTATTTTTTTTTTAGCTTTTTAGTTCTATTAATTTATTTTTTCATCAAGTGTACTGTTGATCTCTTCTCTTGAATGATTAAAGTACTGATGTTATGGTAGACCGTGCTTGTCTTTACTTATATTTATCTGTATTATTCTAAGAGAAATGCTAGCAACTCATTTTTTTGGACACTCTTTTCAACACTTGCTTTACTATTGGTCTAAAAGCAAGTGTTGCTAGCATTCTTCTCTTAATAATCTTTTCAAGTGTATGAAGTGAACCACTAGTAAGGCAAGTGTTAAAAGGAGTATTCAAAAGAGTGTGTTGCTAGCATTCCTTTTATTCTAATGTGAAAAACCCTCATTTTCCATCGTTGAGTAAATTTTAAAATGATTATCTATCAGTTCTTACAACAATGATCTTAGGGGATGACAATGGCATTAATCATCTGCAAAGTTGTAGTTAGTTTTTCCCATATTTGCTTCTTCTACCTGCTAAAGAATCTTTTTCAAAGTTGACTTTTGCTTGAAATTATCAGGCTGTTTTCTAGTTAAGAATTTCAGATATATTAGCTCAAAGAAATCAGTTTTCCTTGTGAAATGCTTGTATAATTTTGTGGTTACTCTCCTATAAAAAACAATTTCTTGGTTGATCTCTTGCATTTAGATCATTCTTCTATTATTATTATTGTTTTCAATAAAATCTTAAATGAGATCTTTTTAACTTAGAGTGGCCAGTCTACATCCTTGTGATAATGATTGAAAACTTAACTGAATTATTTGTGTGGCATAATTTTTACTTATGGGAATAAAGCCAATTGTAAATGTCATATTATAACAATTGTATAGCTACTTTTAAATTTTTTGGGCCTGTTTGGCATACTTGAAACTGGCCTAGATTGGTTTAAAATAAGCTACGCTGTTCTTATTGGACTTTAAAATTAATAATGATTGATTTTCTAGATCTTAAATTATGATCAAGCAATTTTGTTTTTGAACTGCTACAAAAAGAAGTATTTTTTAACAACAGAACAGAATGAATGAAATGACCAATACCTCAAAGAAGTTTCCTGTTCAGTGGTCATTATAAAGATTCCAATCTTGTCTCTGCTTCCAACCATATTTGCTTAAAACAGATCATATATATACTACAAATTGTAATGACGTCCAGAGAGAGTAATTGCAAATTTATATTTCTACCATAAGGATATAATATGAAATCATTGTTATGTGTGATATTTTTTTTAATAATTTTAGCCTTGGGACGAAAGACTACGGATAGCTCAAGAATTCGACACCCTTGTTTTACTGAATAATCTGGATCCTTCCAACACATCAGATGAAGTAGAGGTATATATGATCCAACTTTTCAACTCCTTTTGTTTTTGTTTCTTCATTTCTACCAAAGAGAGCTTGCTTATAATTTTTCTTTTTCTTAAGATGATGCTATGATAAACACTGTACTATCATTATTGATGTCTAATTTATTTGCTCATTGAACTTTTAAAGATTGCACCCATTCTGATTCTGATCTACTTTATGGAAATTTCAGTATCAGCAGGCTTTACTATGAATATTTGTAGAATTGTTATATAATGCGACAGCTGAATACTCTTCTATGTGCTGATATAATCTATATGCTGATATAGTTTTAGAAGTACCTCAGAAGTCAGAACATATTTAAAATATGCTATATGTTGTGTGGGGTTGAGTTTTGCATGGATTCAGAATTATGTAATTGTAACTTTAATGAATGTGATGGGACAATCTGATGTGAGATGATAGTTATTCTTCCCACCTAAGAGGAAGGTTGGGTTTAGATTTTAAATTAATCTGGTGTTTGTGTCTAATGATCTTGTTTGTTAATTTCTTTTTCTTCAATTCTTGTTCAGGATCTTGTTTGGCATGCTCTCAAAGAAAAGGTTGAGGCGAGGATGATAGAATGGAGCATGACTTCCAATACATACTATGGTATTTACAGATTGACCTTTATAACCATGTGTCCTTTTACTGTTGGTCTTTCGTTGGTGTGATGAAAAGTATCAAATTCAATAGTGCATAATAAATCTTTTTTTTATTTTTAGCTCATCCAATGATTTTGTTTTCTTATCTGCTGACAGGTAGAGCATTGGTTATTTTCAAGACAAAAGATGCAGCTGAATCTGCTATATCTAAGCTGAACGAGAGATGCCTTATTCTTGGAGAAGGGAGGTACTTCATTCATTGCTTTGTTTATCATGTTGAATTTCTCTTATAATTTTTATGATTGATATTCGTTTCAGTGACATCATCTGGTTCTGTTTAGGAACTTGGATGACATCTAACACACCCCTTACCTCCAGAAAAAATTATATTATGAAGTTGAAAACCTAGCCAATATGATAACCCTGTCCCACTTGCAGGGTTGTCTGTGCCCAGAAGGGAACTCTAACAGAACCAGGCAAGCAAAGCAAATTCACTGGTCATTTGGTCATTGACAGAGTTGTGCCTCAAAAGCAACGCCAGGAGATGGTAAGCCTAACTCACCTAGCTACTTGATTTATTTTACCTTTTTCCCCCACAAATTAGAACAATATGATTTATATTATGTGTTCTTTACTCTTTATAGAGAAATGCAGTATCAACATCACATTGTGCCCAGCCCAATACAATAGAATACGGGTTTGCCGTTGAATGGCTCCTGCAATATAAGAAGTCTGATACATGGTGGAATGCATTATGTCAGGTGGTTGAGCATCCTGAAAAAATATTTCTTGTGTGTTGCCAAGGCATCACCCACAATCTTGTTGAACCAACGTATGTCTAGACTAGATGGTTTAACTTAATCTGTTTTCTTTACAGGAACAAATGAAGGAGATACAAGCTGAGAAGAGTAAAGTTAAAATGAATAGGGATTTTTTTAATGATGTCTCATAGTTAAATCATACTTGACGAAAGAAATTTCTTAATCTAATATTTGACTCTTTTGAATAGCAATCTAACAAAATTTTGAGAATTTTGATAGAGAAGCATGTCGTAGTTATGTTTCCACAGGTACAAGGAAAGTTGTAGGCATGCTGGGTTCAACCTCCGTCCCCTTTTTTTGTAGGGTCCAACCTATATGGTATCTACTCAAATGTTCCAACTGTGTATCAATTTTTGCATTCAATGTTCGTATATTGTTATTTTGAACAACTTGAGTGTAAATGTATGCAATATTTTCTTTATGGCAATTTCTTGTCCTTTGTTTGGGAAATAAAAAGTGGGAATTGGAATGGAGGCGATGTAAATTGGCAATGCATGTCTTCAAGTATGATGTTGATTGCCAATTTTCATTCATTGGAGTTTCTTACCTACCTTATTATCCCAAGCAGACGTTTTACTCAGTACTGATATTTTACTTTGAATTTTGTACTAATTTACATTTCTATTTTAGCTCAATTATATTCCCTTTATCATAATAATTAATCCTAAAGTAATAAAAAAACCTACAATTTAATCTTTTCATGCAATTGAATTACTGAGTCCGTATATTATCTCAATTTCTCTGCAACCCAAGTTGTCTGACCTATCTGAATTGATGCATAATATTAATTGGCTGAATCACGGTATATGAAAATATTAGGAGTGTAAGGAAAGCATGTTAATAGTCATAGTCTGAACAAATTGGTATACATTACTCAATAGTCATGCATGAAAATGGGGACATATAAGGATATAGGGCATAGGGGCTTTACCTTCTTGTTAGTTTAACCTCTTAAGTCTCCTCTCATCCTTCAACTGCTGTTGCAGCCGCCACACTGTCCTTCCATCTCGCAGCGCCGCACTAAGCCACTAATCCAAAACCAAATATACAAGACATTCTCACAAACAAGGAGCTCTGCAGCGTCACTGGTGCTTGTTTAGGCTGTCCAAATCTAGCCTAGTTAGTATAAAAGCGTTCATAAACTAAGTCAAAATGGGCCTGCCCAATAGAATGTGTAGCCTGGGCCAGCACGGGAGCCCGAATGACAACTGAAGAGAAGTTGGACCATTCAAGCAGTACAACCCAATGCAGCAGGTATTCAACACATCCCATTTTGTTGGTTTTTTTGTTTTTTGTTTTTTCCCCCCCTCTCTTTGTCGTTATTTTTAATTTAGAGGACAAACTTAGCCGTAAATATATATAGGATTTAAGATCGAGACCGTTCCAAGGACTCTCCCATTAAATATGGTCCTGAAGTCCTACAGGTTCCACGACATGAAATAATTGTAATCAAGTGGAAGGAGATTTTTTTTTTATTTTATTACTCACTTTGTCTGCTTTTGTGAGTCTATTTAAGAATTTTGATTTGTTTAATATTATCTATTTATTTAAAAAATTAAAAAAGCATTTTTTAATTTTTTTTCAACTTTGTCATAATCTTTTATGCAGTGAGAGGGGGAGAGGGAATATAAGATTAATGAAATAAAGGAGGAGAAAAATATATTAAGTGAAAAAAATAGTAATTTAGTCATGTTAAATCATATTTTTATTTATTTAGCAAAATTAACTTTTTTGATCTGTGAGCATTAATTTTAATGGACAAATAAAAGTGGATGATGGGAGTATTTTTTATTTTTTTTTGAGATGAAAGAAAATTAAGAACCCACAAATTGTAGTATTTTTTCTGGAACAAGTGCTGCAGCCATTTGCGAAACATAGAAATGAACAAACCATCCTTTTTACCCCGTCCAAACAAATCCTTCTCAATCATCCACTTGCGGTGATTACATACATGAATAAGCATATTCGATTGCCAAGTAGCAGAATTTCACAGCCAATGATACCCTATGATATTTAATTTTTCGATTTCATCAATTTCTGTTTTGATGTTGTTGCTTCCTCGAAATCAATAGAAGCTAGAAATGTGTATGGAGTTTTACTATATACTCTTAATAGATCAATAATTCTTCTAATATTAAATAAAAAAAGTATTTAATAAAAAAATAAATATATTTAATGTCTTAAAAATATAAAAAATATTCAATATTTTCTTCATTTTAATAATTAAGAGAATTAATAAAAAAATTGTGTAAAAAGATTTAAAATTGAGTTTTGTTATATCTTCTTAAAACATTTTCTTAATAATTTTTTTATTACCTAATAAAAAATATTAAATAAAAAATTAAATGTAATTAATATCTCAAAAATATAAAAAATATTTAATACTTTCTTTATTTAATAATTAAAATAATTATTAAAAAGATATGTTAGGAGAATTAATCATTTTCCTTTAGAATTATACATGTCTATATACTTCTGTCCCAAGCTTCGTGTTGAAGTTGTCTCTTATTCAGCGCAACACACATTTTCACAACCAATTTCTATCACACAGACAGCTACACCAAATCAAGAGTTGAATGTGTTGGCAATTTCAATTCAAGGGGAACTCTTTTTCTCAACACATCGTTTTTCAGTTCATTTTCTTTTCTACGTGTTTTTTCGAGTACAACAAAAGAAGTCTGAACTTTCGGAAACTTCTTGTTCAACTTCGTGTGGTTGAATAATGTTCGGACATTGGAAAACTAACAAAAATGTGGTAACCCCCCTCGAATTGATAAGTCAACTTTGCCCCCACACACCACGATGACGTTCAATATTTCCGAATGAGTGAACAGGATCCAATTCTTTTGCAGAACTCGAGTTCTAATAGTTTGGTTGGTAAATAAGTCACATCCATTGAAATTGTTTCACGTCTACGGCATCTACCACAAAACACTTTCTTTAGTAGCAATCTAAAGCATACAGATTGATCAATTAATAAAGGATTTTGATTATTGATTAGGGTTAATTAGAGCATGACATTAATTAATTACATAATTATACCTTATCTTGGGAGAAGAAAATAGTTGGTGATACTCGTCAATGAGATCGTAGCTCAAACGGTGGGATAACGGGCTCGTCTAGATGAATTTTTAAAACAATTTTTTTATGTGATTTTTTAAAAATAATCTTAAAAAAATAATTATTTTATATTTGGATGTAATATTAAAAAATATATTTCTTTTAATATTTAAACAACTTTTTATGTTATAAAAAATCTTTTTAAGAAGTATCAAAATCCATCCTGAAAAAAAAATTTAATACTTTTGTTTTTCTTTTTAAAAAAATCATCTAAACATAGTAAAAAAATGTAAACAAGTATTTTTTTTTAACAAAAACAGTTTTTTTTAATCAAAATAAGCACAACCAAATGAGTTCAAACTCTCATGTCTGTACGTGTGATTGTTCTCTTTATGTAGTTAAATATAGAAGGTGTACACATTATTGACAAGTTTTTATATACATATACAACCACGAAGGAAGTAAAGACTTGCATTTTGGGACCATTTGAATGAAAATCGAAAGTACGTAGGAGATAAATAACCGTCGTATGGGATTTTTTCAGAGAATGATAGCATAATGTAGATACCCCTGGCCAAATGTTAGGTTGAATTCATAGTTGCTTACACGCAGGCATCTTTATTGAATGTAATTTGCTTATGTGGCCAGTGATAGTGTCTGCTATTTGGAGTAATTTTTATGAACATACCTGAATCTTCCAATTTTTTCTTTTCTTTCTTTCAGTGGCATTAAATCCCTGTTAGCGAAAGATATTATATCAGCAGTAGGATGAAATTCAAGCATCTGATAATGAGTGGGAAGAGTCGCAGGATAATTTAATAATTACTTGAATTTTGTTATATTTTTTTAAAATATTTTTTTAATAACACACTTCTTCCGTCCTTTTATATTTGCCTTTTAAAAAAAATTATTTTGTCTTAAATTATTTGTTATTTAAAAATATTATAAAAATATTAATTAAAATTTTCTAATTTTACTCTCATTATTTACAGTGGTGTTATTAGCACTCCCAAATACTTATTTACACTCCTTATTAATCAATCAATTTTTTTTTAAAAATATCATGAGTAACTAATGATAAGTGTAATTAGACAAGTAGAAGTGCCAATAGCAACACTCAATTATTTATTATTTCAACTAAACCCACTAACTACACATATTGAGTGATTGGGGAGAGAGAAAATATTAATGGAGCCAGAGAAAAAGTAAGTTAATCATATTAAATTATATTTTTTTATATTTGAGATTATTTAATAATATTCTTAATTATTGTACAAAAACTTTAAAAGAAAAATATAATGAAACAAAGAGAGTAACATTCTTAATAAGAAAATGATTAATCCTCTTAACTTATCTTCTTAATAATTCTCTTAATTATTGAATTAAGAAAATATTGAATATTTTTTATATTTCTAAGATATTGATTGTATTTAATTTTTTATTTAATATTTTCTTTATTTAGTAGTAAGAGAATTATTAAGAGAATATTTTAGAAAGATATAACAAAACTCTTCCTAATATTATATCTTTCTATTTTAAGTAATAAAAACTTTAAAAAGAAGGAAATTCATTTTTTAAAACTTCCTCTATCATTTTATTTTCTGAAAAAAAATGTAAATATTTGATGTTGACCAAAGATGTGCAAATAGAATTTCTATTGTTTTTTCAGCGGTATAAAATCTATGTTAGTAAAAGGTAATTGGCAATAAGATAATCATACTTAGAGTTCATATCAAAGTTTTTGCCACATCGAGTCAGACTGACATGATAAAATTTAGTTTTAATTATAAAAAATATTAATTTTCTTTAAAGTGAGTTTATTTTTAAAATAAATAAGTAAGATTTATCTATCATTAAATTTTAGGTTTAATTGCAGTTTTGATTCTCTTATTTTAGCAAAATGATTGATTGGGTTCCTTTATTTTTAAAATAAACTATTTAATCCCTATACTTTAACAAAATGAGTAGTTTTAGTCCTTCCATTAATATTATGTTAAAAGTAAAACGAAAGTTGTTGATGTAATATTTAAAACTTAATTATTTATTTCAAATAAGCAATTTAAGTACATATAATATACACATGACTCTCTAAATACTAAAAAATAGCTTTAGTTTAACTTAGAAATGTTAATTTATTTATATCTAAAATTTTACTTTATTTTCTTTTCCAAAAATCTGTTTTCGGCAAAAATAAATTTTAAATTAAATTAGTAAATATAGACCATCCTAAAACAAAAGTAGCAATAAATTATTTAAAGAAAAAAGTATAAAAAATTTACAACAAAATACATCGGATGATAATAACAAATATAACCTAAATCATAAAATGGTGAACAAATGCCGAAAACAATGTTTTTGTTTTTATGATTTAGTGTATATTAGGCACTTTTTTAAATTTCGTCTTAAATTATTTTGAAGTGGATCCGGTTAAAACTTATGTGTGTTTAATAAAATCTAAAAACAATCATGTATGGATGTGTAAATAAAACTATCATATATGCATGTCTTTAAATAATGAGAGATTTTAAGTTGAGTATTATTATTGTTTAATTTTGTATATAATGTTATTTTAGGCATTTTAAAAGTTATGTGTATGTTACATGTATTTAAATTGCTTATCCAAAAAAAAAATGCTTATTTAGAATAAATAAATAATTTTTTAGATACTACACTATCAACTTCCGTTAAGTTTTATGCTAATTTTATAAAAATAGATGGACCAAATTATTATTCCGCAATATAATGTACCAATATAATTATTACGATTTTATTTATTTGGATATTTTATTAATTTATTATTAAGATCACACCAATAAAATTTATTATATTTTCTTAACTTAAAAAACACTTAGTAAATTTTTAGTTTTTTCATAATAAATTATATTTAATTAATTATATAATATATAAAGAGAATGTATATACCTTCAAATCATAATATAAGTCACTCTAACATGACAGTGCATATGTATAAAATGTTGTTATGTGATAAATACGTATTTTTAATAACTATAATATGACATATCCATACTACAATTTAAATAGAAATTGTACATGTGTCGTCATATTGAAAAAATCATGTCACGTTAAAAAAAATTTAAAGACTAAAAAATAAATAAATATTTAAAATTTATACACAGGTTATTGACAATAAAGTGTTGACAACGTCATGTGTTGACAACATTTATCTTAGCAAGCACTTTACAGAGGTTTCTATTTGATAAATTTTTTCATGTTGTCAATGAATTTGAGCTTTTGCCAAAGAAATTATTCTTCATCTCCTCAAAAGTTCATTTCCTTCTTTCTAAAACTTGTTTTCTCTCTCTCAAAAAAACAAAATCAATAAAGTGCTTGTAAAAAACGAAACTCACAAGTGCTCAAACAAAATGACTACGAGTGCATGGGTGAGTATATTATATGATTACATGATTTAAATGTTTTATCAACTTATTATTAAGAGTATACTTAAAAAAATTTTACTATATTTTCTTAGTTTAAAAAAAATACTTAATACATTCTTAGTTTCCTCATAATAAATTACATTTAATTAATTTTACTATATTTTCATGTAATATTTCCACTCTTGTGTTATGTATTTATTGAAGTTTTGTAAATAATATAGAATAATTATATATAAATAAATATAGTAATTTGAAAATATAATTAATTTAGGTGACAATATATATAACATAGATGGTATCGAGATACCTACTAAATTTTTGGGATTTTAAGATTAGTTACTAATAAAAGTAATTAATAACATGATTAATTAAAGATAAGTGAGAATTTTTTAATTTTTTTGAATATAAATTAATATGCAAAAGTATATATGTCAAAGTAATTAATAAGTTATTATAAATTTTTATATTTATAAGCGTGAGTAATAAATTTAATTTAAATAATATGTTTTACATTTAAAATTAATTAAATTTTATTTGTATTCTCAGTATAATTTTCTTTATACTATCATTCACTCATGTTATTAACACATAATTGAAAAAATTTAACCTCTCAATTAATTTTTTAATTATAGTCAAAGTTCTTTTAATAATATAACAATACAAAAATTATATTTAATTTATTATTAGTTTAATTTTTTAATACATCATTATAAAAGTTTGACCTCTTGAATAAATTTTATTATAATCAAAATATTTTAATAACATATCAATGTATAATTAGATAATAATTAATTTTTTATGGTATATAAAAAATTAATACAATTTGTTGACAATTCTAAACATATAATAATTCTTACAAAACATGAAATCTACCATCTGTTATATTCACACAACAATAATTAGGATTTAATTTTAATACATTATCAAATTAAATTTTTTACACTTTCATTTAATCATAATTTATTATGTCATTAAAAATATATAATTTTATAACAATTACTTCAAAAATTATACATATAATAATATATAATTAATTAATGGTATGAAAAACTTTACACTTACAATTTATCAAAGAATTAATCGTTCCAGGTATCAAAGTTGAACTTGATATATTTTTTCTTTTTTTTCTTCCGTACAGGCGATGATCTTGATATCTGATGTACATTAAATAACAATGACCAAATTCATGCATATACCAATCATGAAGGATTTCATAGCAAAAATGACCATCACCTTCACATTGCTTTCAAGTTTCCCATTTTCTGACTCTCATAGTTCACAAGTATTTCTGATTGTGGAAACCTCCTAACCCGTTTAAAGGGTTTCCACACTATGGTAGCCTTAGAAGTGACATGAGAACAAGTGGGACCACTTAGGATTATCGCGGGGTCTTTCAAAGACGTGGACTCTGGACTCCCATTGCTCTACAATAAGAAGCAGCCAAAACCATACAAGAGAGGAAACACACTTCTACAAACAAATACATACCAAATACTCATTTGGCCACCCCAACCCTTAACTGTGGCCAGGAACAACATCTCCGGTACTGTACTTATTCAACATCACGGGTGTTCTATCTTCTCTTATTTTGTTCACGTCATTTTTTTTATGAAATCTCATTAACCATGGCTTCCTATCTCAATCTGCATGATATATAGTTATATACCTTTTTTGTTATTGAAATGTGTATGGTAAAGAAGGTGCAGTGAATTCGTTGGTTTTCTTTTGTAGTCGTCGTGTTTGTGTGTTACAAGAATTATTCTGATTTCTTGTCTTCAGAAGCACGATGAGTCTCATATATGTTTTTATATTTCTTTTTAAGACTTGGGTTATGATAGGGCACAATGATCGTTTGATATACTTTATCTAATAAGAAAAGGTTTGATCTATGTACCCAACTTCATTTAGTAAGAAAATGTTTGGTTCTTGTTGTTGCTCTTTCATTTTTTATTTCTTGCTGATCAAACAGAAAAAAATTTCAGAAACCAAAAATATACAACTTTGAAATTGAACGTGTGAAACCATAGGTTTTCGTCTTTTTCTATTCTTTTACATTTTTTTGGGTGTCCCATTATTAGTTCATGACATGTGCTATCTTTTTCAATCAAATTGGTTGGTGAAAAGAAAATCGAAGCAAAAATAAAAAATAAAAAAGAAGAAACTTAAGGCATGTATTGTCGTGTTTACTCAGTTCCTGTTATGTTTTCACTTCTTCACATTTTCTATGATTGTGTGGATACATGTTGCTATATGTAATTTTTTTGTCATGACTCATGAGCCCCTCTGATGCAGAAATGGAGAGCTTAAAAACACCTTTCAAGGGTGTTGTAAACGATATTCGAGGAAGAGCATTGCATTATAAAGAAGATTGGACTTCTGCTCTCTATTCAGGAATTGGGCAAGTTTCTTATCAGAAGATTATGTAATGAAGCCACTTTTCTTTTAAAAATTAGAACTCTCTAATGTAATGAGCACTCGCTGTTTAATGACAGGATATTGGCCCCAACTGCCTATATTTTCTTTGCTTCTGCTCTACCTGTTATTGCCTTCGGTGAGCAGCTAAGTAGAGACACAGGTTCTTCATCTTCTTCCCTTGCATGTCTTAACTCATAACTTGGAATGTTCTATACCTGGACAAAATAGAAAATAGTGATATTTTTTTTTATTTTGGCTATGTGATTGAATAATTTCTTGTTTGTATGTAGATGGAAGTTTGAGCACAGTAGAAACACTGGCTTCAACAGCCATTTGTGGAATCATACACTCAATTTTTGGTGGTCAACCTCTCCTAATACTAGGAGTTGCAGAACCCACTATCATTATGTACACCTATTTGTACAACTTTGCCAAAGATAAGGATGGTTTAGGAAGAGAACTGTTTTTGGCTTGGGCAGGATGGTAAGAAAAATATTGTCTATAAACCCCAAGTTCATTTTTTAATTAACCAATGTCTAATTGATATTGTTAACAACATCTCAGGGTTTGTGTATGGACTGCTCTCTTGCTGTTTCTTCTAGCAATATTCAATGCTGGCACTATCATCAATAGATTTACAAGGATTGCTGGTGAGCTTTTTGGAATGTTGATTACAGTCTTGTTCATTCAAGAGGCTATCAAGGTCAGTTTGTGTTATATATTAGGTTAGGTATCAAATGAAACATGATTTGGCATAACACATGGGAAAAGAACTTTGATACGAGTTTTTTGGAAATGCAGGGAATGGTAAGTGAATTTGAAGTTCCTAAAAAGGGAGACCCAACATCGGAGAAGTACCAATTTCATTGGCTGTATGCAAATGGATTGCTGGGTATTATATTCACCTTTGGCCTTCTCTATACTGCTTTAAAAAGCAGAAGAGCGAGGTCATGGTTATATGGGACAGGTTTGTCAAGTGAATTCCAAGTGATTTGAGCCATTAGTACCATGGTTGGCATGGGGAATCTCACATAGTTTTGTTTATTGAGTAGGTTGGTTCAGAAGTTTCATTGCAGACTATGGGGTGCCTTTCATGGTGGTGATGTGGACAGTTCTATCATTCATAGTACCAAGTAAAGTGCCTTCTGGAGTTCCCAGAAGGCTCATTGCTCCTCTGGCTTGGGAACCTACATCTTTACATCATTGGACAGTAATCAAAGTAATCCATATTGCATATACAGTCACACCAGTTCTTGCTTTTGTAGTTTTGGAAATTACTGATATAACATTTGCTGCAGGATATGGGGAAGGTTTCTCCAGCATATATTTTTGCTGCTTTTATTCCTGCCTTAATGGTAGCGGGGCTTTACTTCTTCGACCATAGTGTTGCTTCCCAGTTGGCACAACAGAAGGAATTCAATCTAAAGAAACCTTCTGCATATCACTATGACATATTGTTGCTAGGATTCATGGTATATCTCTCTCTTGTATAGAATTGTTTAATTCTTATTCATATTAGTAATGGTATAGGAACTAATGCTTTGCTCCGGGTAAAAAAAAATTCAGATTTTGCTTTGTGGATTAATTGGCTTACCCCCTTCAAATGGAGTTCTGCCTCAATCCCCTATGCACACCAAGAGCCTTGCTGTTCTCAAGAAACAGGTGGGTGAATGAGTATTGAAATTTGCAGTAAGTATTATGATTAAATTGGATATTTGATATGGTGAGTTTTGAATGGCAGTTGATACGAAGAAAGATGGTCAAAAGTGCCAAGGAAAGCATAAGGCAGAAAGCTAGCAACTCTGAAATCTATGGGAAGATGCAAGCAGTGTTCATAGAAATGGAGAGCAGTCTAGATGTAAGCATAGGCTTTTAATCTTCTTTCCCTTCCCGATAAAGCCAATTGAGGAGTAACCAAGTTCCTTATTGGTCCTGAATATGGTTGTTTTGCAGAATCATTCAGTGGTCAAAGAACTAGAGGATTTGAAAGAGGTTGTCCTGAATGGTGAAGATAAAGGAGACAACAATAAGAGTACATTTGATCCTGAAAAACACATTGATGCACATCTGCCTGTCAGAGTAAACGAGCAAAGAGTGAGCAATCTCTTACAGTCACTCCTTGTAGGAGCATCAGTCTTTGCTATGCCTGCCATAAAGAAGATACCAACTTCGGTTCTGTGGGGATACTTTGCTTACATGGCCATTGATAGTCTTCCAGGGAATCAGTTCTGGGAAAGGATACTACTTCTCTTTGTAAGACCTAGTAGGTGGTACAAGTAAGTGGAAGTTACTGTAATATAATCATTTTCACAAAATCATGAAACTTCCATTGTCAGTGATTTCATTCAATTTTCTTTCTAATGCCAACCTATTTTGGCAGGTTGTTGGAAGGGGATCATGCTTCCTTTGTTGAGTCAGTACCATTCAAATACATAGTCTTTTTCACACTCTTCCAATGTGTATATTTCCTGGTTTGTTTTGGAGTAACATGGATTCCCATAGCTGGAATATTGTTCCCCTTGCCTTTCTTTGTGCTGATCACATTGAGGCAGCATATACTCCCCAAGCTGTTCAATCCTCACCATCTAAGGGAACTAGATGCAGCTGAATATGAAGAAATAACTGGTGCTCCAAGACTGAGTTTCAGTTTATCTTTCAGGGTATGCCATGCTTAATTTTATCAATACTTAATTCTCTTTTATTACCGTAATTAGTGTATGATTAGAGTGTGGGTTAATGTTATTCAGAAGTTAGATTGGTTTGATGTGTCAGCAAGATGGTTATTAATAGTTACTCTCTGTTGTTCTATATAAGCAGCACCATTGTCTTATTGTACACACTTTTCACCATTCAGTAAAATCTTATTTCGTTAATTTTCTCTCATCTCTATCATGTTTTCCAACATTTTAACACACCAATTCGAGATATAAAAGAGGTTCTTTACTTTTTGTCAGGAGATGGAATCACCTCGTGTTGGATCAAGGGAAATGGATAATGCTGAAATATTAGATGAGTTAACTACCAACAGAGGGGAGTTGAAGGTCAGAACTGTTAGCTTTAGTGAGGAAAGGCATAGCCAGGTAACCATAATTCAACTGTTCTTCATTTGGAGCTTAATACTTTTGTTCTTTCTCTCACTAAAGTGTATTGTATTTGTTTGATTGCTAGGGTTTGCAGGTTTATCCTGATGAAATGGTGAGTCAAATGGATCCCCACTCACAGAATGATAGGGAAAGGTGATGAACATGATATTATTATATGACAGCAACTGTTCTAATCCCTGCAGAAGGGATCTGACATTCACAGTGTCCCCTCTAGAAGAAAGGAAAAGGTGATATCCATATAAAGATGAAGGTCAAGTTTTGCAATCTAGAAATTTTCAAGCAGCGGTAATTAAGTGGTTTGGCTAGTCATAGTTGGTGGAATTTAGATGCAAAATTGGAAAATTAATTGAGATAAGTATGTTCTCTAATTAGTGTTCAAATTCAAACTTCAAAGTGCTTTTCCTCTAGTTAATTGTATTGTTGTATTCCTCAAGTGATGTTTCCTGAAAAATTTGTCGCTGTGATAGATCATAACATCTATAATACAGCACAAAAAGGAGCAATAGGTAACAAACTCATATCAGCATGAATAGCCCCTAAAGGGTGAAGAGTAGGATTTTACATGACGAAGTATAAAAAGTTCTTTAAAAGTGAAATTGTCTATAAAATAATCAAATAAAGTGTATTTATCATTAATTTAATTTAAAATTTTTCATAATTTTAACTCACTAAAATTTAATAAAAAATACACTCTTATTAAAGGAGTCTTATCCTATTAGAATATGTGCAGAGAGTACATCTTTCTAAGCAGATATTAAACAAATCTTTTTTGTTGTTTGGTCAACAGATATTAAACAGATTCAAGTTATGAATTATGAACAATGGTTTCACACTTCACAGAAAAAAATTGTTATGAACAATAGGTCCTTTATTTTAGGGAGGAGGGGTTTGGATCCATTATCTATGGGCTCCGCTATTTGGTGATGAGCGACTATTGAAAGAAATGATCTAGTCTAGTCCGGAATCATTCAGTCTTGGCCCATCAAATCTCATCACATTTTCCTCCTCATTAGCCCTTCTCAAAAGTAGCGACAGATGCAAAAAATATTTAATAAAAGAGTTAAAAATTATGAATCATATTATTAAATATAAAAAATAAAGTTAACAAATAAATATATATTTACCTTTAAATTATTTAATAAGTTAAGATCAAAATATATTATTTTAAATTAAGAGTAAATATATTCTTATTTATTTATTTTAAAAAAGTGTTTTCCTTTCATTATATAAGAAAATTTATGAATAAAGTAAAAAAAAAAAAAAAAAAAATTATATTAGATATTAAATGCATCACAATGACAATTATTTTTTATTTGATGATTCATTGACAAAATAAAGTTTATATATATATATATATATATATATATATATATATATATATATATAAAAATATATATTAAAAAAAAAAGATAATGAAGCTAAAAGTGAGATAAACTAGTAAAATTATTATATAAAAATTAAAATTAATATAAAGATGAGTTAAAATTGTAATATCACAATGTATATAAAATAATTACGAATCATATGTCAAATACATATTAAATATAAACTCTTTTAATTTCATCATTTTTATCTTTGATATAATTATAATGACCTTCCCTAGTGTTAGTACTTATAATATTAACACCTTTTTGTTAAAAAAATTACTCATACTTCTATTACTTTGTATTTTTAATAAAATTTTGTGTAATATTTGTACTTAAAATAAGAGAGATATATGTAATTTAAATAAATAAAGAAAGATATCAAAGTGTAATAATATATAAAATCAAGGATGTGGATATAATTTTTAAATAAAAAATTATCAATGTAATAAGTACTAACTTTATAAAAGATCAATGTAATTATCTTTTTATCTTTTAATAAATTAAATTATATTATTAGTACTAAAAAAATATATATTGGTGAAAAATGAGAGGTCAAGCCCCATGCTGGCTACTCTTACATCCGTCCTTGCCCAAAGGCCCACAAAAATAATCAAACTGCCCTACATATTAAAAGCTTATTTGTCCAAATTATAAAGCCTAAATAAAATTAGAATCGATCATCATCATAGGTTTATCCTAAAATCCCTCGAAAATGTGTCTTAGTCATAGCACAAAATTTTCGTTTTGGTCAGTCCAAGTGAGTTTTTCCACATTAGGTTAGCGAATTGATTTAAATTTTACTTTTCATAACCTCATTGCTCAATCATATATTTCAATCTAAATCCGCACATATGCGAACAAAACCATATGTGACAATGTTAATTGTTGCCTAATATTTGTACATAAAAGCAATTATTCTCAAACCCCTCATTGTCATTTTCTTAATACCCAATTTATTCATTCCATAAAATTTATTTATAGAATTATTGTTGCCGACCACAAAGAACAGAAACAAAAAGAAAAGTAAAGAAATAAAGAATAGCCACAAATATGTAGGCAAGATGAAGGCACTTTGAAATGAAAATCTCTTAGTCACATGGGTTGCTTAGTATAGGATCTGATTGATCCCCTTCTCATTTCCCATTTCCACGATTTCTGATTCACAGGTTTGACGCTGATCTGATGGACTCTTCTGAGTCCCCACGAGGGCATCCATTAAACCATGCAGATTTGGTATACAACATTCAACAAATTCAAATAATTGAAGGGTGATCTCGTCCTTTTGTTGTAGAGATCTTGACCCAACCCACCTTCTCGGAAGATCTATACGAACATGATCAAATTCAAAGCCATGTGTATTGGCATGATGGTACAACGAGACTAAAATGGTCATTTATCTGTCATTATTTTTTTCCTTTTTTTAAAAAACTTATTCAAGCTGTTCATGTATGATGTTGTATGGTGGTGAAACAAATCCACTGGGAGATCACATAAAAAAAAGTTTGAAGGCACAAAAAAAAGTTGGTGCATGTATAAAATTAGCTGATAAAAAGACAAAAATAGCCTATGATTGACGAGAAAATTTTATGTACAGTGAGAATATTACACTTAGTCTATTAAAATATAATAATGACAATATAATTATACATAGGTTAAGTTTAAAATATTATTATATAATTTTTAAATTAAATCTCAATCATTAAGTATATTAATCTCAAAACACTTAAAAATTTCTCGTGACCGACAATGTATTTTCTGGATTGGAAGAGCATGTGGGTTTTAATGGTTTTGTCTCATCTTCCCCATAAAAATCATCGCCTGAAATTTGAAGCAACTGAATATTGCACTGTCTTTTTTTTCTTTTAATATTAAACCCTTGCAAATGCAAAACCATGTCTTCATAAATAACACGTGTCGATATATTTACTTAGACCGAGAAATTCCTTTCTTTCGACTATGAAAATGTTGCTGGCTGAAATATTTACTTGCTTCAGACAAAAATAATAATTACTTGCTTCGTCAAAACCATTTTCTTCAATTTTAGGATGGGATAAAATATTATTGATAGATTTGGCAAGCAAACAATGTTGAATTATTACTGATTAACAATATGTGTTGAGCATTCCATAGGTAATTTAGGTCATTTAAAGATACAATTTTGAGTTTAATTTGGGATCATTTATATGAAAATGTTATTCACTAAAAGAATTTTGCAAAGCAGTGTCAATTGGAGAATGATATTTTTCAGCTCTTCAATTAAATAAAATATGAAATTCTAAAAATTTTATAATATTAATTTGACTTTGGGATCAATTGGCTCTGTGTTGAATATGAATTATTTTTAAAGGCATAGTAAAATTTATATTTTTTAACAGAGAAAAATGTAAAAGTAGATAATTTAATAATGGCACTTCGCAGTTTGATTTTGAAGGACTTAGAGGTTCAATTTTGCATTTGTTCTCCTTTCCTTCGGCCTGACTCGGTTGTTTTTATTGGTTGAAGAAATACGTCTTAATTAGTCTTAATTCCATCTTACAAATGAATTTTTCTACTAACTAATCCCTAACCCATTATCAATTCTTAGCCACCCTCCAAAATCCAATTCTTATACGAGGGTTGCCATCGTGAGTGCGCTTTGAAAAACAAAAGGTCATTGGAAGGCTCCTCCTCCTAAGTGAGACACAATCATAACCAATCGCAACACTTCATCTCAAGCTTCGGTGCCTGGTAACTCACTCCATCTTCTGCTTATAGACCACCTCGACGAGTTATGAACCACCATCCCCCCTAATACGGCGCCATCTTCTTCGTTGTGTGGGTCCTTTCACTTGCGCCTCCTAGTACTCGCAAGTTTAGCAATTTGTGGTTTGTCTCCTTCGTTTTCGATCCTATTCTCCGCTACTCTTCTTCCATGGGTTTTTTATTGTGCCTTTCAATCTCATAGCCTTCGTCTATGTATTTTGTCTCTTTTTCTTATTGTGGATCTTGTTTCTTGATGCTTCACATCATATGTCTCCGCATTCTTCACATTTTATAAATTAGTTTCCTTTGATTAATTCATGATATATTTGAGAGATAAACCGATGGCACTCCTATGCCTTTAGAATAGATAATAACTGTTGGAGTTTGTTCCGTACACCTAACTTGTCTCTCCCTAATGTTTATCATATTCCTAAACTCAAATTAAATCTTGCTTCATTGGTCTAAATTTTGATGTGATTTGATAATTTAGTCACATTTTCCTCTATCTTCATTCTTATGTGCAAGGTTCTGCACATTCTCTCCAAATAAGCTTCATTGAGAGTGAATTGGGAGCTTCCATTACTATATATTTTGGATGAGTTTGAAGATAGTGCAATTGTTGCCTTTAGTCTAATAGTGTTGATTTATTTCTTTTCATTTGATCATTTTCTATAGTTTTTACTTATATTCTCTTTGACTTTTATCTTCTCGTTTGAGATTTTTGGCATCCAAGTGGTGAAAATTGATAAATTTACAAACTAAGATATTTCATAATCATGTAGCTGGATGTAAACGGCAAAATTAGGAGCATTTTAAAAACCTTTTAATCGAAGATTGATTTGAACGTTTTTCTTCTCCTTTCAAAGTCAAACTGGTTGATCATTAATTAATGTACCTTGATACTAATTAAAAGTGATGGTCTCGAGTGTATGTTTCTTTTCATTGATGATCATACTGTTCTTAGGTTCATCCTGGGTTTATTTAATGGAGAAAAAGTAAAACACCGTTGTCCGAATTCTTTGAGATATATACAATTTTCTTTTGTCAAAACTCAACATTGTGCTCAAGGCCAAATGTTTTGACATGTGATTAAGATTGGGAATACACCTCTTGTAAATTTTGTGGTAAATTGTCTAATCAAATGGAACTATTCACCAAACTTCATGTAATTTTACTCCGAGCAAAATGGTGTTCTTAAAGAAAACATAGGCACATTGTTTAAAATGTAGTTCTACTAAAAATTCTGACTTTGATGTTAACACTAAAATTGCTAACAAGTGTGTTTTGGGGCTGACCCATATCAATTACGGTTCTTTGCAAGTTTGATTAAGAAATAAGATGCATCTTCTAGGACTTAGCTATTTGGAATTGTTCTCCTTATTCTAAAAGTTGATATAATATTCTCCCGATATAATATTCTTTATATTAGGATGGTTTTCTAGTTGTACTTGTTTCGTTCTTCGTATATGTGGAACGCAACAGTTGTCCTCTCAATATTTGTGTCTTTCTTGGTTATGGTAAAGGTTAAACTGTAATATTATATCGTTGTTTTGATCCAATAACTCGGTTTACTTTTTTGTGTTGACCTCATTTACTTTATGTTTTTAGATGTCAAGAAGAATAATAGAAATTAATTCATCCACTACTCATAGAAGATGACTAGATCAACAAAAAAAAAAATTAATTTTAGATCCTTTTACTATGGATTAACTTCGTGGTATAATGAAAGATCATCCTAGAGAGTTCCTAGTACTTCAGAATACAATGACTTGGAAAGAAGAATGCTTTTGAGACTTTATTATATCATGGTAGTGATGAAAATTGTTATAATCAATTACGTCCCACAAGCTCCGTTTTGAGATTGTGGATCCACCCGTAAAGATAGTCAATCCATACTCATTCGTAAGTCCACAAAGTTACAGTTTTGCTTATTCTTGTTATTCTTCATCTTTTTCTTCCTTTTTAGCTTCTATTCATTGTCTCTCTGAGCCCTTTCCTATAAAGAGGCTATTCTTGATCCTCTTTGGCGTAAGCTATGGATGAGGAACTTTCGCTTTTAGTTGCAGTTTTTACTTAGTACTCATGGGACTTGGTTCCTACTACCTCGTTCTATAAGACTATTGTTGGTTGTCGTTGGGTATATAAAATCAAGACTAATTACATGGATCTATTGAGCGATACAAAGCCAAGTTATTGAAGATTCTCACAAGTGGGTATGGATTAAGGTAAGACATATGTTGGTCAAAAAATGACTACTATGTCATACACTAAATTTGATATTAATATATTAACGGTTGTATCTTTCAACTTGATGGAACACATGCCTTCTTGAATGGAGATCTTTAAAAGAAGTTTATATAGGCACCCCTCCTGGTGTTTTAACAAATGATACAAATGTATTCGGAGTCAAGATCGAAAGCATGAAGTTTGTTTAAACGCACCCCGTGCTTGGTTTGAAGGTTCATCATCGTGATCTCTTCCTAGATTTTACGTAGTGCCATGTCATGATTCGACCCATTTATAATACCAAATGGTGACAATTTCGTATTATTTTGTCTTTATATGTGATGACATGATTATCATTAATTATCTATTTTTATAGGAAATATTATTTAGTTTGATGCAGGATATACCAATGACCCTGGATTTCTGAAGGATTTCGTTCTTTACGATATTTCTTAATGAATGGTCATTGTGGAAATAATCCAAGAACATATAAAGAGTTATTCATCTTCTTTCTTCAATCGAAAATGTAATAGAGAGAACATTTGGCTTGCTAAAGCGATGGGCCATATTGCGACACAATCTTTTTTTGACATAAAAACTGAAGTTAATTAAACTTTGTTTTTTTCTTAAAAGAGATATATGCATTGTCATTATAATAATTTATAAACACAGTAATTGTTGGGAGCTTGTTGTATATTGCATAATTACATCGTCCGACATATTGAAATGATGATTTTTTGTTAAACGAGGTAGATGCGAAATCCTACTAAACAAGTTCAGAGGAGGAGCAAGATGAGGACGATGTCATGCGAGATCCTTCGTAGAAGTTACTCATGAGTGGACAACATTTAGATCAATTTGGCCATTGAGTTTAATGATTATCAAGCTTTGCGTATATGATTATCATGGCGTAATTTATGATGTATTGCCTTACTTATTGCAAGACCTTTGGGTGATTAAATTATTTTGTACATTATGTTATGTTGTAAATATATCTAATTTTGTCTTATAAAGTTATTTTATGCATTGTTTTTTAATTGTATTTGTTTGGTTTTATTTACTAGTTGATGGAGAAAACTAAATTTTGCAAAAATAAGGATAAAGCCAAGTCATATCTAAAATGGACAAAGGATATGGATCGTGTTCTTACAAGTATTCTTTCAGTTGAACAACATAAGTTGGGAAATCGGTACCTAATGGATGGAAATCAGTTGCATATCTGCATCATCATATAAATGGCATAAAGGAAAACCTGCAACATTGTAATCACTTCTTTGACAACATTTTGTCTCGTCGCTTAAAACTTGGGATAAACATTGTGCTATCATTACTAACATGCTTGTAGCGGCTTTGGTTGGTGATTGGGATCGCAATATGGTGAGAATATTGAGTTATTTTGTTTTATCATTTATTAAGGGAAGATTATGTCATTATTAAACTTGAGCTCGTTTACTTTTATTTTTTATATTAATATTTATACATAAATAGTATTACTTTGTATATTTATTTTCAACTCATCCGAAACCCTAGTTATAGATACAAAACAGTTTTGAAAATTAGGAAGATTTATCTAGTATTGTGGACAAATCGTGCACTGGGAGATGGTCTAAAAAAAAGTTTGAAGCACATGAAAAGATTGAACATGTATAAAATACAAAAAATGTCAATCCAAATATTATTGAGGAGAAAATTTTATGATACAGTGAGAATATTACACTTACTCTATTAAAATATAATAATTCAATATAATTATATCATAGGTTAAGAAAGAAAATATTATTATATAATTTTTAAATTAAATCTCAATCATTAAGTATATTAATCTCAAAACACTTAAAAATTTCTCGTGACCGACAATGTATTTTCTGGATTGGAAGAGCATGTGGGTTTTAATGGTTTTGTCTCATCTTCCCCATAAAAATCATGCAAGAAATTATGAGCAACTTATTGCACTCTCTTTTTTTATACTTTTAATATTAAATCTTGAAATGCAAATCCATGTCTTCATAAATAACACGTGACAATATATTTACTTAACCGAGAAATTTTTATTGTCTATTTTTGATGAAATATTTAATTTTCAGACAAAAATTTAATTAGGTTTTGTCAAAACCATGTTGTTTATATTTTAAGTTTCATGTGTAATATGAACAATTATAGTCTTCATTTATGGAACAAACTTTATTTATTATTTTGTAATTAAACTTTTTAATATTATTTGTTGTTGAATAGAAGTAAATTTAAGTCAAAAATAAAATAAATATAGTAATTTAATATTTTAATTTAAATAAAATTTATAAAAATAATATTATATATAAATTTTTTTTACTTAAATATCTAATCGTATTTTATAATATATTAGTTTTTTATTTATCGAATTAAATGAAATGTGAAACTAAAAATATTATAATATTAATTTGACAACTAAACTGTGTTGACTATGAATTATTTTTAAAGAAATTATAGTAAAATTTAGAGTTTTTTTTAACAGAGTAAAATTCTATGTAAAAGTAGATAATTCTAATAAAAATAGTCGCTTAGAGAAATTAGAAAAACAAAATCTGGTGTCAATCTCGTTACTAACGAACAAGCAATAAATGAGCTTTATTATAAAATATAAATGAACTAATTTTTAACATTGTCGCTTGTGAGATTTGTTTGGCTATATTAACATGCGTTTGGGACAAAGCTATCTCTTCCTAATGGTTTTAGGAATTTATCTAGTTAGGAATAGGATAATTCCAGTGGCATTAATGTAGTTTTACGTCAAATTCAGTGGCCTTTTCATGTAATGATTCAAATAAAACCGATTGCTCTCGTCCAAGGATCACAACCCCAAGTCTCATTTCTCTCTTTCTCTCTCTGTTTTGTGGTTCACGAAAATGCAGAAGCTCAAACTGCTACTATTGCTATTCCTCTCAACCTGCCACGCTGCATTGTCCATCACAGATGGTAAGTTCTAATTAATGCCACTTACATATACATGCATGGTAATGCAAGGGTGTTTGGCCTTGAATTATTTTTCTTCATCAACGTTAGAACCATCATATCAATTACTAATGTATACGAGAGAATCCAACTATTCAATGCAAATTTTTCTCATCATCTCCAATGGTCACTCACACAAAGCTTTGGAATTGACCTTCCTTCCTTGTACTTCAATTGCCAAAGCATTCAGATTTGAAGTCTCAAAATTAACCAAGAGTTTATATTATGCAGGAGTTGCTCCAATTTTAAATTTAACCGTTTTAACAAGGTTGTTAATTATACATACACGATGAGAATATTTCAGCACTGTCCACAACCTCTTCACTCTTCAGTAACAGTAAGCCACTAAATACTAATTTGTTTACATTATGTGTGTGTTTGGGATAGCTGCAAAAATTTGATTATGCTTAATAATCGATTATTGTATAAAATTTTTTTGTTATAATCGATTATAATTGATTATATATGCATAATTTTAAGTTAATCAATTATTTGTATATAAAAAAGAATGATTATAAAATGATTAAAAAAATTATTTGATTGATCTAAGTATTCTCACAATAATAATCTACTAAAATCATTTTTAAAAAGCCTTTTATTTTATATTGAATTTCGTGTAAAAGTCAATTTTATCAAACACGATTAAAAATTTCAAACAATTTTTCTCAAAAAAAGTGTTAAAAATCGTAGCACTATATATGCATCATTTTTTTTTGGACCTGATTATATATGCATAATTTCTTTACATATTTGTATATGATTATCATCATCTTTCTCACAATACTACAAATGTTTTGCCTAAAAGTTCACAAATAAATTTACAGTATTATACTAATATATTACGTAGGATTTTGAACTTTGCATGTGACTCAACCGCAGACATGTGAAATGGTAGTCGTTTTGCTCTGCAATCTGTATAGTCTGAATCCGCTACATCCCTTTAGTCAGATCTTAAGGCATTCTATTATTCTTTATACGTTTAAATAATATTTTTAACATGGCAGAATTAGCCTTCAAATTTACATTTTTTTAATTTGGGGACGGGGGCCTTATGGCCATTGTGCTGGATCTAAAACAATTGGCCATAGTTAATCAATTCCTCGTTTAATCATACTATCGAGTATCGAATAATGAATAATCGTTGAAAAAACTACGTTGTATCATGTATAAGATAAATGGTCATATTTTCATATGGTACTTAAACGCTATCGTTTGAACTACAAAAAAAAAAAAAACTCATTTGGTTTATGTCACAGTTATCACTTGCCAAACGTACCATATATAACTTTTATTAAGAAAAGGAAATCATTCCTCACTTACTTAACATTTTTGTATTAAAACTTTCTATAAGAATTAATTCTTGTAGATTTACATAGGTATATATCATTTTTATGTTTTTATTTTCATAATACTAGAATTAAAGTAATGTAAAAAATTTAAAAATATAATGTGCCAATGATAAGATCCATAAAAAAATATGCCGACAACTCCTAGGGATCTACAAGAACAATACTATTTGGAAATCTCTTCACATGGCTTACACACTTTTTCATGTGCTTACAGCTCGCACTAACATGGTCCTTATCACATGGAGCAAGACCAAAAAGTGGTCTTAAAAAAAAGAAGTTACTTTACTTATTTTTGTTCGAGGAAGGAAAGTAACACATTTTTTATATATTTTTAATATTTATTTTATTATTAGTTCTTTTTTAATATTTAAAAGAATTATTAAGAAAATAATATTAATAATACTTATTTTAAATTAATAATAAAATAAATATTAAAAAATATCTAAAAAATATGTTATTAATATTAATATTTTTCTTTGGGTCATAGTTCATGCATAAGTGACACACTAAATGCTTTAAAACTTCAGGTTTATTGCCCAATGGCGGCTTCGAGCTTGGCCCAAAACCATCACAATTGAAGGGCTCCGTAGTGAGAGGGCATGACGCCATTCCCAATTGGACAATTTCGGGCTTCGTTGAATATATAAAATCAGGGCAGAAGCAAGGTGACATGCTGCTGGTTGTGCCTGAGGGTTCCTATGCTGTTAGGCTTGGCAATGAAGCTTCCATTAAGCAAAAAGTGAAGTTCATTAAGGGCTTGTTCTACTCCATCACATTCAGTGCCGTTCGCACATGTGCACAAGAGGAGAAGCTCAACGTGTCCGTGGTGCCAACTACTGAGAAGAGCGATTGGGGAGTGATCCCCATTCAGACTATGTATAGTAGCAATGGTTGGGAGTCTTTTGCTTGTGGGTTTCGAGCAGATTACCCAGAAGGAGATATTGTGATCCATAACCCGGGTGTGGAAGAGGATCCAGCTTGTGGCCCACTTATTGATTCGGTTGCCTTGAAGGTTTTGAACCCACCCAAAAGAACCAGAGGTCAATTATCTCTCTTTGCTGCCCCTCTAGCTAGCTATGATGTTTTGTCATTGGTGTCATTTTGATATCAAATGCATTAAACATTTACTTTCTTTGATTTTTTTTTAAAATTTCTTGAGTTAATTATTATAAAATTAATTATTTTGTCTAATTATACTCTTTTTAAATAAAAAATGTAAGATTTTAAACTTTTTATTTATTATTATTATTTTTAAAATCGCATTGTCGACTCTAAATTAAATTTAAAGTTGAATCAAATCAGATTATAAAGATATAAAATTTTTTAACATTAATTTTTTTTATTTTCAAGACTAAAATTCAAGATAATCAAGTGTTGATTTTTTATTTATTATTTATTTTATTTGTTACATAATTGTTTATACTATCTCAGCATTGCACATGTATTGCATGTGCATAACACAAGTGTTGTAGTAGTACATAATATTTTAGTAGATCAAAATTTGGTAAAAGTTTGATTTGAAGAAAAAAATTTATATAAACTTAAAGCATATAAATTAAGTGTCAATCTTAATCAACTACATTATTAATTAATGAAAAAATATAATATATTTAATTAATAATTAATAATAAATATGTTAGTAATTTATTACAACCAACTCGGCTATTCTAAATTTATCCAAGAATCTCTCTTCATTTGAGATACCCATGTTTAACCTTCTCAGTTGACTAAACTGGGTATTTTGCATGTCGGTGCAGCCAATTTGCTGAAGAATGGGAACTTTGAAGAAGGCCCATATGTGTTCCCCAACGCATCTTGGGGGGTTCTGATCCCACCCCACATTGAGGATGCTCACAGTCCTTTGTCAGGATGGATAGTTGAGTCTCTCAAGGCCGTGAATTACATTGATTCTGATCACTTCGCTGTGCCTGAGGGAAAAAGAGCCATTGAACTTGTTGCAGGGAAAGAGAGTGCCCTTGCACAAGTGGTCATCACTACGATTAACAAGGTTTATGACCTCACTTTTGCTGTGGGTGATGCCAACAATGCATGTGAAGGTTCCATGGTAGTAGAAGCATTTGCTGGCAGAGACACTGTCCAAGTCCCATATCAATCCAAGGGCAAAGGAGGGTTTATTAGAGGCAAGCTTCGGTTCATGGCTGTGTCAACACGTACTCGCATCAGGTTCCTAAGCACATATTACACCATGAAGAATGATAACTCTGGTTCACTTTGTGGACCGGTCATAGATGATGTAAAATTGCTTAGTGTTCGTTATCCAAGACATGTTTGATAATGAGATTGCATAGCTAGTGCAATCAAAACACAAGTGGTTGATCCATTTAGTTGAGCATATATACTATAGGTTTCTTTTAATAATAGGAGGGTAAGTATTGTTGACTGAGTTTACCAAGCTTATTATTCATGTATCTATCTGTTCTTCCATCAAATCACATGCAATGAGGATTGAGAGTTCTTTTGTTTAATATAATAGATATAGAATATTTTATTTATATTGTAGTTCTTTTCATTTTAGCAACTAATATTAATCCTCACTTTGTAAATAAACTTACTCATTTGCCTGCGAATTGATTGCTTTAGCTGAACATATAACGTGTATCTCAAACTTAAAACTCCACAAAAATTCAATAATGTCCTATTGAATGCAAAGGCAGAGTGAATTATTAATCCCAATCAAAATGATTTAATTTACAGATTATAGTTAATTATATATCATTATAGCGTAAATTTGATGGTGCCTTCTAAAGTTTTAAATTAAGGGAGTTGATTGAAATAGATAAAACTTTCTTCACATCAACTTCTCTCACATCTGTTCACTAGATGATGTGGTAGAATCATAGTGTAATATTACAAAAAATGAGATGGAATCAATTATAATTAAATGATAGAAACTTTATAAATGTGAAATGATTTGTGAGTAAGTGTGTATATCTAGTATTACTTAATTGGAATATATGTCCAACCTCTGAAATTTCTTGGTGCTGTGAGCCTGTGAATCAATACTTGACATCCAGCTCTGCATCAATATAATGTACATTCATACTGGCACTATCTTCTGCCTAATTGAGATAATACCTTATTGTTACAATAAAAACCTCTACTCGTACATCATAATTGAAGATCAAACAACTAGGAACCTATATAGTTGCCGTTGTTTAATAGGCATTTGAGGGTGCATTGTAACTGGAATGTCCTAGGATAGTTGCAATTTAGATTGTAATTGGTATGTTTTCTGGTACTTATTCATCTCGAGTTATGTTTCCTGCACCAAAATTAGTGATACTGATGGCCTCATGAGTATAATGATTTTTTTTGGCGTTGCTCTCAGCTACAATTTAGCTTAGCCGGCAATAGAAGCTCTTTAATAATTGGATTTGGTGACTCGTAATCTTTGTTTTTGCCCCACACCATAAGGTACAGCCTCGAAATAATGACAATGGCGTCGATTACCTAATAAAGAGAAATTCTTACATATTTCTGAAATAAAAAATTTCTATTGTTCTATGTCATTAAATTAATATTTAGCATTTTAATTATAACAGTAAAAATATAATTATTGTATGAGACATAAATGGCCTACAAAAATTGATGTGTTAAATATTTAATGGTACACAGTGTTAAGAATTTAAATATCAGTACAATGTTGGTGAGTGAAGAAGTTTCATGTTAGATAGCAATAAATAAGGCGAAGACCATATAATATAGAATGATTTAAGAATCTAATACATTAAGAGTGTGTTTGGAATATAAATAAATGAGAAATGATTTGATTTATAAATCAAATTTAATTAAATTTTGTGCTTAGAATATTAAAAAATAGAAAATAATTTAATTTATAAAATCATATGGATTTCATTCATTTTATTTTAGAAATTCCATCAAATTTGATATGATTTGTTAGAATTTGATTTGATTTGAAATGAATAAATTATTTTATATTTAGTCACTATTTCTAACTACTTCTCATAAAGGTAAAAATATAAAATAATAAAATTAAATCAAATCAATTGTCATTTTAATGAGTTCCAAACACATAATTTGATTTCTAAATCAATTCAAATCTTATTTTTTAATAAGTTTCAAATACAAAATTTAATTTATAAATCAAATCAAATCAAATTATTTTTAATTTTAATTGATTCTAAATACTACTTAATATTTTGAGTTAAGATGTAAGTTAGACCCACTAGTATAGACAATGTAGTTCCTTTGTCAAGTCTATTGAAATACATATCCCTGAAGTTGGAATCCGAGAAGATGGTTCGGATCAATCGATGCTACAAGTAGGTAGATGGGAGTAAGAAAAATCTTTTATTCTGGAAACACTCAAGAATTTCTCAAATTCCTTTAGTTTAATCTTATTTTTTTCTTTAAAAAAAATAAAAGATTAGTTCTTTGGCATGTCACATGTGTTTTGGTTGGTACTTGATTCTCATACCTTCCCAGGTACATTTGCTCAATGAAGGAGCCAATGATAGCAACAATTACCATGCACAGGAGAGTAAACGTTGTTACAAAGGTTGGGCTTCTTCGTTTTCATCACTACTCCCTGGATGTAATAAACCATTCTTGGGCAGAATATGCTGCATGCGAATTCACTTTGAATATTATCTAAATTGTTGACCAAATTTTTTTTATCTAAACTAAAGATCTTCAAAATTATGAAGTGAAAGCAGGTTTCCAGACTTCATGAAACTCTACATAAATCTTCAAGTTGTTTATTACAGAAAAAGAGGGAAAACAAAACAAAATCCTAACTCAATACTCTTGAGAAGTCTGAGCAGAGTTAATAACATATATATATGAATTTTTAATCTACTTATTTGCTGATTTGAATGAGCTAAAATGGCGATAGTCGTATTTTTCAAGAATTAATTAACCATTAATTAACTAAAAACCACGAGAAAGAGAGGGAGACACACTTGTACATACATATATGCACAGGAGGACACTGAAATCACTAAAATATCACCATGTTTGGTTTTGATTAATTATTTATAAAAACAGTTTTTTTTATCATAAAAGTTGTTTTTACAATTGAGCAACATATTTAAATTAATAGCTATTAATTATTTTTTTACACTAAAATAAATTTTTTATAATTTAAACATTTTGCTTATAAACTATTGTGATTATTTCATAGTTGTAAATAAATATTATTTCACTTTCAACCAAAAAATTTTTTTAATCATTCCCTATATATCTCTTGGTAAATTAATATAAGAGTTTTACTATATAACACAAATCCTTTGCTACGAATTGGAATACAAAAGCCTTACAAGGGATAGGCTTGACAATAAGGCGGGTAGCGACAAGTTTTTGCTCAACCCGACCTTGTCCCGCATTCTTAAGATTAAAACTCATACTTACCATGCAAGAAAAATATCAAAATTCCCACCTGTCTTATCCTACCCTGCCCCATCCTACCCTACACTTATATGTATATTTTAAAGTAGATTTATACAAACCATTATCTTAAAACTAATTTATCATCTTATATAAACTAAAAAATATGTTAGGTATAAACATTAAACTAGTGAAAATATATAATTAAAACTTTATTATTAACTAAATTAAGTATAATATTTATGTAGATGTAGGATAAGGTAGGGTAGGATAGGGTAGGGTAGGGTAGGGCGGGGTGGGGCGGATTGACCTCAAACCAACACCCGTCCCACCCTACTGCGACACAAGTTTTAAACTCACCCCCATGCGAGTTGGGCAAGGTGGATCCCTGCATTTACACTTACATTTAATGATATGCTGACATATTATTTAATAGGTTTGATATCTCATGTGTAATCACATTTATAAACAATGTGTCAATACATAATGAGATGTAAGTGTAAATATCTTTTATACTAATAGTATATCAAAATTAAATTTTATTTTATTTACATTGTAATTCTTTACATTTTTGCAACTAATATTAATCACCCACTCTATAAATAAACTTACTCATTTGTCTACGAATTAACTTTTTTATCCGACTGGATACCATATCTCATTCCTTATCATTTATAACGATAAGAGTGGAACAAGGATTGGAGTTAATATATTTACCAAGATAGGCCAAGGAAAAAGGAGATAGAGATATTAGTGGAATGACAAATTTACAAATGTAACTTAGTTGGCACAACACGTACTTGTCACAGATAATGGACACGGACAATTAAAGGAGTCAAATGGCATTCTGTCAATATTTTGCAGAGAGATGATCCATTTTTACATGTCTTCTCCATAATTACCAACTCACATGAGTTAATTCAGTTTTGACGACGAACCCAATTTTGTTATTCATAGGCTGTTTGCTTTCCTATATAAACCTCGTGCTCTATTTCAATGAGGGCAAAAGAAATTTTTTTTGAATAATCATATGCTTACAATGGGTTCTTCTTCTTCTTGGGTTGAGATTCTTTTATTGAGTTTAGCTCTGCTAGGCTCATGCTCTGCTATAGAGGTTACTTATGATTCCAATGCTCTCATTCTTAATGGAGAAAGACATATTATTTTTTCCGGTGCTGTCCATTATCCACGAAGCACAGTGGAGATGTGGCCTGACATTATTCAAAAAGCTAAGGATGGAGGGCTTGATGCCATTGAAACTTACGTATTTTGGGACCGTCATGAACCTGCTCGGCGCAATTACGATTTCTCAGGAAATTTAGATTTTATCAAATTTTTCAAGCTCGTCCAAGAGGTTGGTATGTATGGCATTCTAAGGATAGGTCCTTATGTTTGTGCAGAATGGAACTATGGAGGCTTCCCATTGTGGCTACATATTATGCCAGGGATTGAGTTGAGAACTGATAACCCGATTTACAAGAACGAAATGCAAATTTTCACTACAAAGATTGTGAACATGGCCAAAGAAGCAAAATTGTTTGCATCACAAGGAGGACCCATTATCCTTGCTCAGATTGAGAATGAATATGGAGATATCATGTGGGGTTACGGAGATGCAGGGAAGGCATATGTCAAATGGTGTGCACAAATGGCTTTAGCACAAAATATTGGTGTCCCATGGATCATGTGCCAGCAAAAAGATGCTCCCCAGCCTATCATCAACACTTGCAATGGGTACTATTGCGACCAATTCACACCCAATAACCCCAAAAGTCCTAAACTGTTCACTGAAAATTGGATTGGATGGTTCCAAAAATGGGGTGAAAGGGCTCCCCATAGAAGTGCCGAAGATTCAGCTTTCTCGGTTGCACGCTTTTTCCAGAATGGCGGGATTTTAAATAATTACTACATGTATCATGGAGGAACCAACTTTGGTCGCACAGCAGGAGGTCCATATATGACAACATCTTATGACTATGATGCGCCACTTGATGAGTATGGAAATTTGAATCAACCCAAATGGGGACATCTTAAGCAGCTTCATGCAGCAATAAAATTAGGGGAAAAGATCCTCACTAATGGAACAAGGACTGACAAGGATTTTGGCAATCAAGTCACACTAACGACATACAACAACAATGCCACAGGGGAAAGATTTTGTTTCTTAAGCAATATAGACGGTAACAATGACGTTAATGTTGACTTACAACAGGATGGTAAGTACTTTGTCCCTGCTTGGTCTGTGACCATTCTCGATGGTTGCAACAAAGAAGTTTTCAACACTGCAAAGGTTAATAGTCAGACTTCAATAATGGTGAAGAATAGTGATGATGCATCTACTAAGCTCACTTGGTCATGGACACCGGAGGCAATGAAAGACACCCTGCGAGGACAAGGCAAACTTAAGGCACACCAGCTTCTCGAGCAAAAGGACTTAACTTTGGATGCTAGTGATTACTTGTGGTACATGACTAGTGTCGATATCAATGACACTACTATTTGGAACAATGCAACTCTTCGCGTGGACACTAAGGGTCATACTCTTCATGGTTATGTTAACAAGAAGCGTGCAGGATACCAATTTAGCCAATGGGGAAAAGATTTCACATATGAGAAAGATGTTTCTTTGAAGAAGGGAACAAACATCATAACTTTGCTTAGTGCCACTGTTGGGCTTGCAAATTATGGTGTAGGGTTTGATAAGATAAAGACTGGTATAGTAGGCGGTCTAGCTCAATTAGTTGGAAAGAACAATGAGACTATTGATTTATCAACCAACCTTTGGACTTACAAGGTTGGCTTGAATGGTGAGAGAAAACGCCTCTATGATCTACAACCACGCATTGGCGTGTCATGGATCAATGATTCATCCAAACCTTATCCTGTTGGAAGACCCATGACTTGGTACAAGGCAGACTTCAAAGCTCCTTCCGGAACAGACCCTGTGGTAGTGGACTTGCAAGGCTTGGGTAAAGGACATGCTTGGGTGAATGGGCATAGCATTGGTCGTTATTGGCCTTCTTGGATTACCACTACCAATGGATGCAGTGACACGTGTGACTACCGCGGAAAATACCAAACGGAAAAGTGCAACACCAATTGTGGCAATCCATCACAAAGGTGGTACCATGTGCCAAGGTCATTCTTGACCAATGACAAGAACACATTAGTTTTATTTGAAGAAATAGGTGGAAATCCTGAGAACATTTCCTTCCAAACAGTCACAATAGGAACCATTTGCGCTCATGTTTATGAAGGTGCACAATTAGAGCTGTCATGTCAAGGTGGGCAAATAATCTTAGAAATCCAATTTGCTAGTTTTGGAAACCCAGAGGGTACGTGTGGTTCTTTCAAGCAAGGCTCCTGGGAAGCTATAAACAGCAAATCTATAATGGAAGTAGCATGCGTTGGAAAAGAGAGATGTGGGTTTACAGTGACAAAATAAGCATGTGGTATAACAAGTATCAACGGTGTAAGTAAACTAACAAGTATAACGGGCAATAACAATGGTGTAAGTAGACTGGCAGTGCAAGTAACCTGCTAAGTATTATGGCCATACAAATCCAAGTATGACGTTGATAATTTGGGAACAAAAATATAATTTGCACAAATAATTTCCATTTGGAAATATTGTATTACAAAATTTATATTTTCTTACTAAAATATCCATTCTTCTTTAGCAAGATTCATATGCACACCAAATCTTGAATTAAATTAGATAATAAGCCTAATGTTTGATTCAACTACTTACTATATATTATATTGTCATTTTTCTTGGAATGTGTCTTCAAACCTCATCGACACAAAACTACATTTAAATGTGAGGAAAATGAGAGGATCAATCATCGTTTGGGTATTTCATGGCCCTTCTTGATGATGATGACAACCAAAAAATAGAAAAAAGAAAAATGAGACTTCACAACTAGACGAGTAGAATAAAAGGAAGAAATATAAGTTAACACATTTTATTTTGTATGGTTGTGTGGAAAACAAATACGAATAACATTATGATATGACAAGTATGCCTATATAAATGAATCTCTTCTTAAACTATATTTTATCAACATAAATACACTTTTTACATAGCAATTCAACTGCTGACCCCCTTTAAGACTAGTTAGAAAATTAATCATTAATAATTGAATGAAAATAAATTATTTTATACTGACACTGGGATTTAGAAATTGCATCGTATTTAAAATATTAACCATATATATCAAATGAAATTGAGAAAGCTAGTGCAAAATCTAACGTCGAAACCCATGTTCATTTGTTCAACATTTTCATAAGTGATCAATAAAAATAAATTATTGAATTGACGATACATTCTATTTCTAGTTTAATAAAAAAATTATTGTCTACATATATATTGATATTAGTTTATGGAAAATTTTTAATAGTATAACATAACACACACAACACAAATGGTTTAAAGGTCTCCTACAAAAGTAGTAGACCCACGTTCAAATCTCAATTCCTCATATCCTAAGCCTGAAAATCTATCTTTTACTATATGTCTAGGGAAAAAAAATTTAGTACCACATTTGAATGGAAGAGTTTGAAATATAAAAAAAGGGAAAGGACAAATTTTTATTTCAAAAGAATATTCTCCTTATTATTCCATACCATTTAGATCATCACTTATTTATTTTTATAAATATTTTTTTATGAAAAGAAATCATTTTATAGTTTTTTTAAGTAAATAAAAAGTTACTCCTCCCTTGATTTCTTCTTCAATTATGACCATTCAAACACAGTATAAATGAACACCAATTCAATTAGAAGCATTTGCTATGATGATGGGATACAGCCTACTCTTGGTTAAAATCTTTTTGTCACATGAGTGAAAATTTGGCTTTTAGAGACATGTTAATTTAGAAGAAATTGAGCTCCATTATTTTAACATCTGAAATGCGACACCACTATTACACCTCACTCATATGTAAATATGGTGCAGATCTCAGAGCCAAACGTATGGTATACGAGAATAGGAGCCAAACTTACATGTATCACGATGTCTTAAAAGGGTATCGTATATTTGGTGTATAATTTTTTTTATAAAATCAATCATTCTTTCTTGTCAACGTGCCTTAGAAAGTTAAATGTTCATTTTTACGGTAAAAAAAAAATCATAATCAAACATATTATTAATCTACTGAAGAATTGCAATCTCTCTTTCCAGTAATCTCAACTTGTCCAAACTTATTACTCAGCAACCTAAGTATGGTGAGATTTAAAATGGAAGTAGTTAAAACTTGAAAGTAAAAACTCATAAAGTCTTTGAAATAATCACAAATGCTTAAAAGATCAAACCTTGCACTAGTCAAATCCGACTTCAATTAAGTTTTTAAGTTGATAATTTTTTATGAAGAATATCTTCCAACATATAATAATATATATTAATGTTATGAGTCCCACATTCAGTAAATATAGAAGCTCAATGTAGTACTTAATGCATAAGGTTCTCCCAGTTAATGAACTAATCTTTTGGGTTGGACTCTCTTCATGAGCTTAAGTCATAATAACTGGGTGCTTTCATTGATCTTCGACTGACGTAGAAGTCCTCGTGGACACTTGCTTTTAGAAGGGGGTTGCAATGTTATTAGTCTCACATTGAGTAACTAAGGAAGTTTAATGTGATACTTAAGTCATGAGGCTTTCTCACCTAAAGGACTAGTCTTTTAGGTTGGACTCCCTTCATGGGTTTTAGTCATTCTCATTTTCCTTGAAAGTGAGTATCAAGGACACTAATACCTTGCAATTTAATATTTCACATACAGTACAAGGGCAAAAGAGTTAACATTATTTTAATTTAAGAATTTTGCTAAGAATGCCATAAAGTAATGAGTGATGACAATAATTGGAAAATTGGATATTCAGCTTGAAACCCATCCAATGAAAAATGTGTAAACGACTTGTACATAAATTATAATTAATGCATGCATCTCCAACTCTCCAATGACATAACACGCCCAAGATTGTGTTTACAAAAACTTGTCAAAATATATTATTTCAATTCATTAACTTAATACAAAGTCTGATTTGAGGAGTTTGAGATATAAAGGAGGGAAATGATAAGTTTTCATTTTACTTAAATATTTTCTTGTTTAATTTTTTTTTATATGAGACTAACCAAATGTGATATATATTATTATGTAAAACTATAGCCATTATCCAGTCGCTATCAAGCTCGATTTTGAATGCACCAATAATGTTGCAGAATATGAGGCCTGTGCTAATGGTTTACAAGTTGCAATTGACTTGGGGATCAAATAGCTAAAGGTATTTGGAGATTCAGCACTAATCATTTATCAGGTGAACGGTGAATGGCAAACCAAAGACCCGAAGTTGTTGCCTTATCAAAAGTATTTGACCCAACTGATCGAAAAGTTTGAGAAGGTGACCTTCTCCCATTTGACTCGAGACAAGAATCAGTTTGCAGATGCCTTGGCCACTTTGGCTGTAATGACCAAATTGGATGTTCATAATAATGTTCAACCTATCCAAGTAAAGACGCACAGTGAGCTTGCGTATTGTGCTAATGTAGAAGATGAGTCAGATGGTAAGCTATGGTATCATGATATCAAGCGGTATATTCAGCATAGAGAATACCCAACTGGGGCAAATGAGGTAAACAAGAAGACTATCCGTCAGCTGGTAATGGCCTTTTTCTTGAATGGTGAGGTTTTGTATAAGAAAAGTCATGATGGTACTTTGCTTAGATGTCTGGATGCTTGTGAAGCCCGCATAATCATGTCTGAAGTCCATGAAGGGATTTGTGGAACTCATGCTACTGATCATATGATGGCACGAAAAATTCTCAGAAGTGGCTATTATTGGTCCTCCATGGAAACAGACTACATAGAATATGTACGAAAGTGTCAGAAGTGCCAGATATATGCAGATCGAGTAAATGCACCTCCATTTCCCTTGCACAATTTCGTATCTCCATGGCCTTTCTCAATGTGGGGAATAGATGTTATTGGACCCACTAATCCTAAAGCTTCCAATGGTCATCGCTTCATTTTAGTGGCGATTGACTATTTCACCAAGTGAGTAGAAGCTTCCTCGTATGCCAATATCACTCAAAAGGTGTTTTTAAGATTCCTCAAAAGGGATATCGTCTGCAGATATGGAATTCCAGAAAGGATAATAACAGGCAATGCCACCAATCTTAACAGTGCTGAGATTCAGAAGTTTTGTGAGAGTTTCAAAGTCAAGCATCATAATTCGGCTCCTTACAGGCCCCAGATGAATGGTGCAGTTGAAGCAGTAAATAAGAATGTTAAGAAAATTATTGCTAAGATGGTGGTGAATTACAAAGACTGGCATGAAATGTTGCCCTATGCTTTGCATGTGTATCGTACCAATATACGATCGAGCACTGGGGCAACGCCTTTCTCTTTGGTATATGGGATGGATGCCGTCTCTCCCATAGAAATTGAGATTCCTTCTCTAAGGATTTTGATGGAGGTAGAGTTAGAAGAATCCGAATGGGTGAAGACTCGACATGGGCGGTTGAATATGATAAAAGAGAAAAGACTGACAGCTATTTGCCATGGGCAATTATATCAAAGTAGAATGGCCAGAGCCTTTAATAAGAAAGTTCGTCCCAGAGATTTTTGTTTAGGAGATTTGGTTTTGAAGAAGATTCTCCCTAATCAAGAGGATGACAGAGGAAAATGGGCTCCGAATTATGAAGGCCCGTATATAGTCAAGCAGACATTTTCATGAGAAGCATTAATTTTGCAAAATATGGATGAAGAAGAATTGCCGAGGCCCGTAAACACTGATGTTGTCAAGAGATTCTATGCGTAAAAAAAAAAGGGGGCCTGTTAGGCTGAAAACCCGAAAGGGCGGTCTAAGCAAAAGTTAGGGCAAATAAATAGGCAGAATCTCAAAGAAAAGTTGGCATGAAACTCCTTGAAGGGCTCACCAAACTGGCGCAATTCTTATCGGCATTTGATTGACTACACTGGGGCAATTTTGTTCGCTTTCAATTGGCTACACTGGGGCAAGTATTTTTTGAAGGACCGAGGAGAAGGTGTGTTGAAGGAAGTAACAACACAGAGGCAATAGTTGAGTTATCAGGCCATTGCAGGGAATCAATTGAATGAGGAACAATGAACCAATACTGGGGCAAATTTTTCTTATCCTTTGTAACCTCCTTTAGTTCCTAGGATTTCATCTTTCAAGCATGTGTCTTACTAAAAGTTCATGTATGATCAGATCACCAAAGCAATAAAAAGAAGTTTGTTCATTCAACGAATTTCTATCCATTCATGAATGCATGCTTACTTATTAAGTTATGTCTCAAATAGGATAAATTTATGGTTAACAATTTGATTTGACAATTCTACAACAATTCTTCAATAATTGACTCAGACTAAAATATCTTAGTAACTCAAAATACAGATTGCAATGCAGTATTCGATTTCGTTGCCAAGGAGAAAAGAGGAATCAAGGAAAATATAAAAAATAAAAAAATATTGACAATAGAAAGAAGAAAAAGAAGAAGAGGAAAGATCGAGTTTATCAGGTCCAACGAGCAAAAGCATGTGAACAAGGGTTTTGATTGGTTAAAGTTTTTCAAAAGTCGCCGTTGGTTCAAAGGTCTTTTAATAAAACTAAAACAAAAAAAAGAGAGAAGAAAAATCCTTGTGGATCAAGATGCCTTGCCTTTTTAAATATCTATTTTTCGGAGCACATGAGTCACTTTGTCTTTTAAATTCGGGACTCGATTGCCCATTCATTTTTTAATTTCATCAATTACATTGAGCGCATCGGCTCCATGCATTCCATGCATTTTAAATTCTGTTGAGCGCATCGGCTCCATGCATTTTAATTTTCTGTCAATTCTTTTGAGCGCATCGGCTCCATGCATTTTAATTTCTGTTAATTCTGTTGAGCGCATCGGCTCCATGCATTCCATGCATTTTAAATTTTGTTGAGCGCATCGACTCCATGCATTTTAATTTTCTGTCAATTCTTTTGAGCGCATCGACTCCATGCATTTTAATTTTCTGTCAATTCTTTTGAGCGCATCGACTCCATGCATTTTAATTTCTGTCAATTCTTTTGAGCGCATCGGCTCCATGCATTTTAATTTTTGTTAATTCTGTTAATTCTTTTGAGAGCATCAGCTCCATGCATTTTAAAATTCTTGTCATTCTTTTGAGCGTATTGGCGCTTTGCATGTTATTACATCTTATGCATCGCCGGACAAAATTGAAATTCATATCTTTACTCGTTTCTTGCGACGATAATATGAAGACCACAGTTTTCTTATTATCTAGTAAGAAACAAGTAAAGAGGGGCAACTGTGAACACTCAATTTTGACCGGGCTAAAAAAAATTAATTTTGAATTTAATTAATTAAAGGTCTATATTCTTGTTTTTTTTGTTGGGCCCAAATATGAGCCCGCTTTAACAAAAAAAAAAGAGAACACTGATCTCGTTTAACAAACAAACAAAAACAAAAAAAAATAAAAAAAAGGAAAATGGGCAATGCATTTAATGTTTGGTGTCTGCATATGTAAAAGAAAAATGATGAAATAACAGTGCATTAAATGCATTAAGGCTGCACAAGCAAATAGAAGAGGGGTTGAAGGGATTGAAGGGGAAAAAGTTCTGCTAGATGAAGTAGTGAGGGGCTCAATGTGTAGGAAAGATAGGGAGTGGTTTATATAAAGAGAAAAAAAGAAAAAAATGTCAGCTGAAAAAATGGAAAAAAGGGGGAACTTAGACACGGGGAATGATACAAAAGGAGGAAGCTAAGTATTTGGTAGGAGGTTTTTGAATTGGCTAGAGGGCGAGGGTAAAAAGAAAAAGAAAGCCACCTGAGAGCTAGGAGTTTTGGGAGGAAAGATCTGCTCAGAAACTCAACACAAGACCTTGATCATTAAGCCATAACCTCACCGAAGCTTCATATACAGCACCACCTTCACCTTCAACGAACGACTGAAGCAACTCATCACCTCCATGTAAAGCCTCCCCAAGCCACCACCATCCAACGTAAACCTCTACACTCTTCATCCATCATCAACCCTTAACCCCATCTTCCACCCTCATCTTCCAGAGATAACACTGCCTCCTTATCACCTCACCTTCACAACCCCTCAACCTCACCACTCCTCTCGCCACCCTCAAAACCGTGACCACTTTCCACCTTGCACCATTATCATAAACTCCCTCCACCTTCCATCAACCCATGCACATGCAACCAAGACCACCTACCTTCATCATCTCCATCTTCATCACTATCCCTCCACTTCACTACCACCACTAATCGCCAACTTCATCATCAAGTTCATCTCCACTCCATCACACCCAACGTCTAGGACCCAACATTCACTTCACCAATACTCATTTCTCCCAATCGTGAGCAACCTCCATCACTTTTCCATAACAACCATCACCAACCTCACCAAACGGTGACCACCCCGCAACCCCAAAACAGAACCATCCCATCTTCACCATCAACCTCCAACCACGCAAACACCCACCGTAAACCACCATCACCCCGCCGCCCAACCCTCACCGACCGTCGGACCTCAACACCAGATCCTCTCCCTGCACCGACCGTCGGATCTCAACACCAGATCCCTCTCCGCACCAATCGTCGGACCTCAACACCAGATCCCTCCCCACACCGACCGTCGAACCCAACCAGATCCCTCCCCACACCGACCGTCGGACCTCAACACCGAGATCCTCTCCACACCGACCGTCGGACCTCAACACCGATCCTCTCTCGCACCGATCGTCGGACCTCAACACCAGATCCCTCCCCTCACTGACCATAGGACCTCAACACCAGATCCCTCCCCACACCGATCGTCGGACCTCAGCAACCAGATCCCTCTCCGCACCAACCGTCGAACCTCAACACTAGATCCCTCCTCGCACCGACCGTCGGATCTCAACACCAGATCCCTCTCGGCACCAACCGTCGGACCTCAACACCAGATCCCTCCTTGCACCAACCGTCAGACCTCACAAAACCAGATCCCCCTGCACCGACAGTCGGATCTCAGAAACCATATCCCTCCCCGCACCGACCGTCGGACCTCAGTAACCAGATCCCTCTCCTTCGAGTCACCTCTTGCACTACTAGAGTTTTGAGCCCTATTTTTCTCTCCTTCGTTTGTTCCTTTGTGTCTCATGTAGTGGGGCTGCTTTTTGTGGGGCTGTAAAAAGTTTGTGGGGCTGCTGTTTGTTCTTATCTTGGGCCATTTTTTTTCTTTCTTTTTATGTATTGTTTGAGCTTGAGATACTAGTTTTAATAAATGAAAAAATGTGATTTTTGAAATCATAATTGGGCCCTTAAAGGTGAAAAGAAAAAAAATCTAAAAAAAAGGGAAAAATACAAAAAATATAAAAAATTGAATATGAAAAAAATAATACTTTGAGCTTAATTGTCAGTGTTATTTAAAGATTTTTCTTATTTTATGGTGTTTATTTAATAGTATGTTATGTCTTGTGATTAGTAAGCTAAAAAAAGAGAGGAAGAAAAATAAAATAAAAATAAAAAATGTGTTAAAAAAATTTGTTGTGTCGTTATGCTTAATTTGATTTTTATTGTATTTATTTAGCTTATGGTATGACAATGTGTTATTTATGTGATTATTTGTTTGTCTTTGTATATGCTTTAAAATAAAAATAAAAAATAAAAAATAAAAATTTTAATCCATATGATGACTAATGATGTTGATTGAATAACGAATGTTATCTTCAATGTCGTTTGGATCATAGGGGTTTATTGAGTAGCATTGTGCTAACTTGAACCTTGTGCAATAATGAATTTGTTCTCAAATAAACTCCTTCCTTTTTTAAATTAAAAACAATCAACCCAAACTTATTTTATACAGAACTGTGTGACTTTGAGTTCCTCATTGCACCCAAAGATACGTAGGAGCAGAATTTCATTTCTGTCAAGCCAAAAGTTAATTTTTCATAATTTTGTGGTTTCCTTTTTTATAAATAGTTACAATGTTTTGCAAAAAAAGGTAAAATAAATATTTTCAAGGATTGTTAATAATTTGTACAATTAACTTAATGTACCGTTTTAGAATGGGTGTGTTAGGGGTGCTGTGGGATTAAGTTCCCGCCCTTCCCTATCCATAACTGACTTCCGAATCCAATCTGGTTCCAAAGACCAATTTCGAAAAAAGGCTTTTCAATTTTTCCTAAATTAAAATAAAATTGGTGGCGACTCCATTTTCATTTTCTAAAATCCTACGAGCTGTTATGTTTCGCCGCGATCCCGGTCGCGACAACCCCTCTTCATGAGCTTAAATTATAACAATTGGTGCTTTCATGAAGAGTTGACTGACACAGAGGCTGTCACAGACACTTGGTTTTAGAAGGAGATGACAATTTTATAAGTCTCACATTGAATAATTAAAGAAGCTTAATGTAATACTTAAGTTATGATGTTTTCCCACCTAATGGATTAGTCTTTTTAGTTGGACTCCCCCTCGTGGGCTAGCTTAAGTCATAATAGTTTTCCTTGAAAGTGTGTACCAAGGATACTAATACCTTGCAATTCAATTTTTCAATTACTGTACTAAAGGCCTCAAGGGCAAAAGAGTTAAACCTTATTTTAATTTAAAATTTTTGCTAAGAATGTCATATAGTAATGGGAGATGAGAATAATTGGAAAATTGGATATTTATTTGAAATCCATCCAATGAAATATGTGTAAACAACTTGTACATAAATTACATCTAATAGATGCGTCTCTAACTCTCCAACGACGTAGCACGCCCAGTATTGTGTTGACAAAAACATGTCAAAATATAGTATTCAATTCTTTAACTTAATACTTCTGATTTGAGGAGTTTGAAATATAAAGGAGGGAAGAAATAAGTTTTCATTTTAATAAAATATTTTCCCGTTTATTTTTTTAAAATGAGACCAACAAAATGATATATATATTATTATGAAAAGTACAGTTATTATTTATTTGATTTTATAAATATTTTAGACTTTTAATCTAATAATAAAAATTCACTCTTCACTTACCTTTTCTCAAAGGCGGAGTTAAGATTTTAATCTTAGGGGGACAAAGACTAAAAATTAAATATATATATCTAAATATTTAAGTTAAAAAATATATAATTATCATATAATATAAACATAAAAATAAATTTAATTCAATTTATAATCAATATGCTTTAAATTAAAAACATTTATAGTAAATATAATTGAATATAAGATAATCTTAAATACATACCTTTAATTTTTAAGCTGTGTTCAATACTATTTCATAAAATAAAAGTCATCTATTATCGTATTTGTGGTGAATTTTTTAGCAATCTTCTTTTCAATGTAAACAATCATGTAATTTGTGAAAAAATTATCTTTCATCTTATTCCACAACCTTGTTTTAATAATTTTCATAGCTGAAAAAACATGCTTAGTAGTTGTTGTTAATACAAGAAGAGTCAAAACAAGCTAAAGTAATTTATCAACCCAAAGTTAAATATATATTTTTTTACTAGAGGGACCAACAAAAAAATATATCATATATATATAAGAAAAATGTTCAATTATTGAAAGCTGGGGGAGACTGTGGCTCATAGACATCCCCCCTGGTTTAGACGTCCCCCCTGGTTCCGCCCCTGCCTTCTCTTGGACATTAGAAGACTAATTTGAAAAATTAATATCAAAAGATAAGTTCAAGTGTTTAACCCACTCTATGAAAAATGGATCAAGATCCTCTAAAGTTGTTGGAGAACTGCTTCTTGTGAAGTTGGTGAGAGAAAGAAACAATAAAACAAGTTTTTAGTTTTTTAAATGTAGATTTTTTTTTCCACTTCTATGTCTCATTCTGTCTTCCATTGCAGGGGGTTAAGTACTGTAGAGGATCCTTTCTCATGAAAAATAGCTTCTCACAAGTCACAACTTTGTTGGAAACGTAAAATTCTAAACCCATTGAGTTGACTAAGATGGCTAATATACATTGATCATTAGGTTGGAGCACTAACACAACAAAAATAATTCCCGGGGGCTTTCAATTACACAATTGTATGTCTTTACTAGCTCATGTTTCAAACAAAATCTAAGATCCCATTATTAATTTAAATTGTATAGGAATGTATTATCTCATGTGGACTTTTCACATAATAAGGTTTTGTGAAAAAATAATTAGATACGAAGACAATAACTTTGGTCCTACAAATCCAATTTGCTAGCTTTGGCAATCCAGGAGGTACATGTGGTTCTTAAAGCTCCTGGAAAGCTACTAACAACAAATCTATAGTGGAAGTAACATGTATTGGAAAAGAGAAATGTAGATTTATAGTGACAAAAGAAGCATTTAGTATAACGAGTTTTAATAATGCAAGTATACTAAAATGTATAATAGGCAATAATAATGGTAAATAGACTGGTAGTCCAAGCAAGTTGCTAAGTCAATATTTTTCTCCAAATCGAGATTCTAGCTGTTTAAATCAAATATTTAAGGCTATGGGCTCAAATTATATGTATTTTGGCCATACAATTCCAACTTTGACATTGAAAATTCGCAAACAAAAATGTATTTTTTTATATGGTATGTAAAACAATTTTTTACCTAAGGTTTGTATTTTTTATATTTTCATCAATTTAAAACACACGGGGCTTCACCTTCATAAAAAAAGAAAAAACACCTGACTTCACTTTTAAAATAAGCATACCTAGTTCCAAATACTTATACAAAGTTGGCTTCAATTTGACTTTGTGTGGTTTCCTTAAACCATTTTGTACCCACCTATGAAGTACAAGTACTTCATAACTCATGTTGAATACAAACTCGTATTTATATCAGATATTTGAATACTTGATAAATATTTTTTTAATTTTTAACAAAAGTCGTATCTTTGTATCATATTTGTGTCGTATTCAATATCTATACCTGTATCCATGCATAATAGGTATTTGCTTACAATTTGAGTTTTTTTTTTACATAGCCATATATGTGTTAGTATATGATCTTTATTGGTGAGATTTAAAAAATGTTAGCAGTTAAAACTCTTAAAAGTCTTTGAAATCATAACAATGGCTTGAAATATAAAATCTTTCACTAGTCAAATTCTACTTTCATTAAGTTCATTTTATTTTTAAAGACTATCTTCTAATATATAATTACATATTTTTTCCTTGAATATGTGCCTCGAGGGCACTGATACCTTACCTCAAGGATTATTCAATATTTCACATATTGTACTACTGCCCTAAAAAATAAGTGAGTTCACCACCTTTAAATTTTCTAATTTCCATTTTGCAATTTTTAGCTGTAAAACTTTTATTTTCCTACAAATACAATTTCTAGTTTGCTCCCTTGCTTGTCCACTAAAAGCCCACAGTATCAAAAGCTCCCAGGAACTTTTTAGCATCTTTAACTATGGGCTCTATACTCCAGTCTTTGGCTTTCTCCGCAACACATCTTGATCAAAGGTAAATAGTCCGACTCGAAGAGCACTTTGTTTGTTGCACTTTGTTTGCCTAGGGGAAGAGGATGCTAGCAGGTATTCTTTCCACTATTTTGACTCTTATTATTTGGGTTGTTGTCAGGGACGGATCCAAGGAGGGCGTGTGTGGGCTTGGCCCCCCTTTTTCATCAATTTCTTTTAAAGTATTTATAATTTAATTTAATTTATTAAAAAAAGATAATTATATTAACTTTTTATAAAATTAGTATTTATTATATTAATACTTTTATTTAAAAATTATACTTATATTTTTTATTTTATATATTATTATTACACTTCAATATCCTTCTTTATTTATAAAATTATATATATCTCTCCTACTTTATGTATAAATATTACACAAAGTCCTCATTGAAAATACAAAGCAAGAGAAGTATGAGTAACTTCTCAAACAAAAAGGTGTCAATATTATAAGTCTGCAACCTCAAGAGAGGTCAGTATAATTATATTAAAGATAAAAATGATGAAATTAAAAGAGTTTATACTTGATATGTATTTGATATATAATTTATGATTATTTTATATATATTAATATTACAATTTAAACTCATCTTTTTATTAATTTTTAATCTTTATATAATAAACTTACTAGTTTTTCTCATTTTTATCTTCACTCTCTTCCTTATTTTTTTAAATCTATATATATAAAAATTTTATTTTGCTTATAAATCATGATGTAAAGAACAACTATTATTGTCATACATTTAATATTTAATATAATAAATTTTTTATTTTTTTTACTTTATTCATAAATCTTCCTATATAATAAAAGAAAAATATTCTTCTAAAATAAATAAATAAGAGTATATTTATTCTTAATTTAAAATAATATATTTTAATTTTAACTCACTAAATAATTTAAAAATAAATATATTTTTATTTATTAATTTTAATTTTATTTATATTTAATAATATGATTCATGATTTTTAATCTACCCCTTCACTATATATATTTTGGATCCGTCCCTGGTTGTTGTTGAACATAGTTTGTTGGTTTCTATGAATTGCATTTTGTATGATGTAGCCCGCGCAAGAGAAAGCCCAGGATTTGGTTTTTTTTCCTTCGAAAACAACATTCGTTTTTTCCCTTCCAAATACCCTATAAGAGAAAGGCCAGCATAGAGCTTCCCTATAGAAAGAACTCCCCTGTTTGCTTTAGAGCCTGTAACTTATCCCAAAGCCACTTGTCAAATATGGATATATGCTCCTGTGATGGCACAAGCAACAATTGTGAAGAAAACCAAATAGGTTCAATCCATGGGCACCTAAGTAAGCAGTGCTCTATGGTCTCATCCTCATTCTAGCAGATTAGGCACTTTGGATTATAGGCTAGGTGCTTTCTAAATAGATTTGCTTTGACAAGTATTGCATTGTGTTAGCATTTCCACAAGAATATTTTGATCTTTGGTGGAATAGGTAAAGTTCCACATCAGTTTCCAAAACTCTGTGGGGGGTATTGTATGAGGTTGAGGACTTGTTGCGATCAAAATGGTTATAACTTTCCATAGCTAATTGGTATCCCGATTTAACGGAATATTTTCCAGTCTGTGTACGGCCAGATTAGTCTATCATCACATGCATATTTCCTCAATGGAATTTGAATAGCTTTTATAGCATTAGTAGGACCAAGCTTAGATATCAACCTCTGAACATCCCATTTGACTCGGTTCTCTTCAAAAAGAGCGCATAATCTCTCTTCAGGGTCGGTGTTTTGGGTAGGTAGAACAGAGCCATTAGATAACCAATTATCTCTCCATGCCCGATATAGTCCTTCCATCTCCAATCATCTATCTACCAGTCTCTTTGAGAAACTCCATTCCCTGCCAGATGCTGCTCCAGCTCCATGATGCCCCTCTTACTATTCTTGCTTGAGTGAGATTTGAATTTGGGTAATAGATCGCCTTCATAATTCTTGCCCACGAAGCCTCCAGATTTGTAAGCAACCTCCAAGCCTGCTTAGCCAATAAGGAAGTATTCATGCTAACAAAATCTTAGATCGTGCTATGTCAGACCATCGCTTCCAGTGTATACCTCTACCTTCATCACTCCTACTCCACCAAAATCTTATATCACTCCTACTCCTCTCAAGGCGGTCATAGGCCTTGCTTATATCAAGTTTGATGGCCATGTTCCCACTCCTCCCTTTTGCTTTCCTTTTTAAAAAGTGGAACACTTCATGTGCTATTAAGATATTATCTTGAATTTGCCTCCCAGAAATGAAAGCACTTTGATTTGGTGAGACCAGCCTCTCCATAAAGTGTTTCAATCTCTTCACCATAATCTTGGAGATAATCTTGTATAAGAAATTGCAGCAACTAATGGGTCTGAAATGGTGGATACTTTCGAGCATAGGCAGTTTTGGGATCATAACCATATGGGTCTCATTCACCATGTTAGGCAACACCCTTTCATCAAAGAAGCCAGTAACAACTTTATATACATCTTCCATCATTATGTCCCAACACTCCTGATAAAATAACCCATTCAACCCATCTGGACCCGAGGCCTTAAGTGCCCCCAAGCTATCTACAATATTTTTAACTTCCACCATCGAGAGCAGAGCGATTAGAGAGTTGTTCATATCTGCTGTCACCAATTTTGGGATCGCACTGATTCCCTGATCAATATCTCTATGGCCCTCTGATGCATATACTTCATGAAAATTATTCTCCACCACTCGAAAAATTTCCTCCCTGCCATCCACCCACTCACCCCTTGAGTTTTGCATCCTTTTGATTCTGTTTCTACCTCTCCTTTGTACCATAGTAGCGTGGAAGAATTTGGTATTTTTTATCTCCCCATTTTAGCCATTTAAGCCTGAACCTTTTGCCACAAAACTTTTCCTCTTCCTTCCGCAACTCATCAAGCTCTTTCTTCACTTTAGCAATTTTTTCTAGGTACAATTGAGGGTCATGTTGGTTTTGTAGGTTAAATAGTCATTGTTTTAGTTTGGGAATCTCCTTGTCTGCAGCCTTGAAGGTAACCTTGCTCTAAGCTTCAAGTCCCTATTTACACTTTTTTTATTTCTTCAAAATTGACTCCCAACAAGGCATTTGCTCATCTTCCCAATTCTTATATATGGTAGTCTTGCATTCACCATGGTTTGCCCAAAAAGCTTCGAATTTGAATGTCATTGGACTACTTCCTCTTGGTTTGGAGTTCACCACTAGGGGACAATGGTCATAACTTATGGTTGGGAGGGCAATAACCTCCGCATTAGGAAACTGCTCCCTCCATGCCCAATTTGCTAGAAAATGATCGATTTTCTCTCTGGTAACAAATCCATTCCTTTGATTACTATACCACGTAAACTTACAGCATTCTATCTCCATGTCCATCAATTCTGTAGCATCCAGGAAGTTTCTAAACAAATCAATTTTGTTTGCACATTGAGGCTACAAACCTTGCTTTTCATGTTGAAACAACACTTCATTGAAATCCCCAAAACAACACCACCCCTACTTGGAATTGACAAAGTAGGCCGATCAATGTTCTTTGCCTTCTTCTTTTACAAGCACGGAGCTTAATGCTTTCTCAGAGATTCATAGGTAGAGAAATAAAGTGTCTTCTTGCTCTGGCCTTGTCAAAATTGGTGGGGAGACTAGGAATTGTTTGAGCTTCTGAAAGGTTGATTCACATTCCTCGGTCCACTCAAACTTCTTCGGATTTTTTGGGCACTTGAAGAAGGGGAGGGCCCTATCTGCTGATCTTGAAAGGAAACGAGAAAGGGCTATGATTCTTCCTACCAACCATGATACGTCCTTCACCAAGGTTAGGCTTCTCATGTTGATTATGGCTTGGCATGTTTCTAGGTTTGCTTCAATTCCTCTACTTGTGAGCATAAAACTAAGAAATTTTCTAGCTTCTACACCAAAGGTGCACTTCCCTGGATTGAGGCACATTCTAAACTTCCGAAGTTGAGCAAAGATCTCCTCTAGGTCACTGCTACCATATCATCCACGTATACTTCGATGTTTTGGCCTATTTGATTCTTAAAAACTTTGTCCATTAGGCGTTGGTATGTTGCTCCAGCATTTTTTAATATGAAAAACATAACCTTGTAGCAGTAGTTTGCACCTTCTGTGATAAATGCGATTTTATCTTCATCTTTTGGGCTATTGATTTTGTATTGGGATTCAAGGCAATGTGATGGCATATAACTTCCGGGTCTATCCCCAGCATATCTGAAGAAGTCTAGGCAAAGTGATCAATATTTTTTTGAAGGAAAGTCATTAGTTGTTCTTCTTCTTCGCTATTAAGTTGTGCCCCCGATGTGTGTAAACTTCAAAGAATCTTCTCCCAAGATGATCTTTTTCAATTCTTCTCCTGGTTTTGGCCTCTTATCCTGGAATTCATCAAGTGGATCTAGTTTTGCTAAAATGACGTGATGCACGAGGGTTTGTACTTCTTCGATCCTCTGTTATGGGTTTTTTTTTTATTCTTAAGCAATCTATATAGCATTGTCGTGCTTCAAATTGATTTGCATGCATGGTCGTTATCTCCCCTTGTTCTGTTGGGAACTTCATGGTCAAGTGTGGGGTTGATACGATAACTCCTAGTTTGTTCAAGGATGGTCTTCCATGGATCATGTTGTATGGACTATTTTTGTCAATGATCAGGAATCAGATGTCAATGCTCTTTTCCTTGCCTTTCTTCATGTCTTCTCTTTCTTCTCCAAAGGTAGTCCATAGGTCGACATATCCTATAGCCCGGACTTGTTCTCCCGAGAAGCCGACCAAGTTCCCATGATATGGCTTGATTTTCATTTTTAGGATTTCGGTTTACCTAAAAGCGCTGATGAAGATGATATCGGCAGAACTTCCTTGATCTACTAGGACTCTCCTAATGATAAAAATTGCTACTATAATTGAGATTACCATTGGGTCGTCCTGGTTCCTATCTATTGCTTGAAAATCTTTGTCTGAAAAGGTGATAGGGACCTGTTGTCTTGGGGTTCTGGTTTTGGGTGGCATACTTTGCCCAATGCTCGTTACTGTCCTGATGGTTCTAGGATTTAGCCCTCTTACTAACTCAGATTCTCCTCCTCCTGTAAAGCCTCCAGCTATGGTGTTTATCACTCCTCGAATTGTTCGTTGTTTTTCAATTTTCTCTTCTTTTCATTCTTTGGTGTGGTATGGGCTTCTCCTTTCATCTCTTCTTCTATCTGGGCTACGTTCTCTTTCTCTTTACACAAAGTGTTTCATGTGTCCCTAACAGATAAGATGCTCTATCATGTTTTTTAATAGCACACAATCCTCTATGTTGTGTCCAAAGGCTTGTGATAATGCCATCTTTATTTTTTGTCAACGTAGCTTGGCTGGGTAGGTGGTGCAGGTGGTAAAGCAGCAAGCTCGGTTGCACAGATCTCCCACAAGATTTCTTATCGCTAGCTGTTGAGTGGGGTGTATCAATCATAACTTGGTGGGATCATGGATAAGAGATCACGACCATTACCTTGACCATGTCCGCCTTTTCCTGCAAATCCTCCTCTCCTGCTAGAGGGGTTGTTTCCCCTCACTCAATTTTTGTTGCCACCAGTTAACTGTTGCTATTGTTGAGCGCAGACTTCATCAATTATGGCCTTTGTCACCACAATTCTTGCCTTATTTGTTTCTTCAATGTTGATATACTCGGCTTATATCTAGAGCAGGTATTCTAAATCTGCAGAGGGACGCTTTACTAGCGAGTCTGCAAATTTCCTGGTTTAAGACCTGACATGATCACGCATAATGAGACTGCGAGGTTGAGATCCTTGATCTGGATAGGTTTTGAATTAAATCTTCTCATGAATACCTTCAGGAATTCATCTTTCCTTTGTTGCAGGTTAATGAGGGGAGTAGAGGTTTTCTTATGCACTCAACTAGTAGAAAAGTGATTGAGGAAACGGGTGGACAAGTCGGCGAAGTTGAATATTGAATAAGCCGGTGTAGAGAATCACTACAATGTAGATCACTTTAGGGTACTTGAGAATACTCGGTTCATATGTATCTTTGGACAACAACATGGCTGAATTAAAGGCCTCCAAATGCTCTTGAGGATTCGTGGATCCGCCATACAGCTCAATGGTGGCAGGGAGTCTGAAGTGAGCCGGCAGCGAGGTGAGCATGATATCCTCTATGAATGGGCAGCCTTGATGAGGTGGAGGTTGGGGTGGCAAACGTGGGATGTGAGGTTGGCTATGTTGATTAGATGGTTGCCTTGAAAGTTGATAGTAGGTGGGATGGCTCAGTATAGATGGACCCTTCATTGTCAGGGTGTGGTTCATTGTGTCGGTTTTGGTTTTGGTGGGCTAAGTCATCAAGTTGTTGTTGCATGACTTCCATGGTTTGGAATAAATTGTGGAGAAGACTGGAGTCCTGATTCGGAGATGTGTGTGGCGGTGGGGATGGTGGCAGGCTCTGAAGGTTACTCACGAGGTTCCTTGCGGCACTGTTATTTGTGCCCTACTTCTGGTGCTACTCATCAAATCTCGGGTATAATAGACAATTGAGTTTTGGAGGGGTAATAGAGATCAAAAGGTGTGGCAAAAGAAGTGAGAAACTAGTAAAAGGAGGTGGTGGCGAGAAGAGTTTTACCAGATTCCCACAAACGGCGCTAATATGTTCACGTCAGTCAACTAAGGGGTTTAGGTCTCTTTCAAAGAGAAAGACTCAGGATGACGTGATCAGAAAAAAGGTTTTTCTGGGTAAGGTTAGGTGTTTGGGCTTAAGGTGAACTCCATCCTTTGAGATGACCTCATTCCCCTATTTATAAGATCAAGGGGGTGCGTCATGTACCCCCCTCCTTTGCCATGGGGGATAGGCGTGATGTGCACTCACTCCTTCACGTTTTCTCTGCATGGGGGTGGGTGTGTTGCACACAGTCCCCTTCCTCACATTGTTTGCACCAAAGGGTTTTGGAGGGAAATTTTGTTAAGGCTACGTCTGCCACGTGTCATTTCTGTTTATGGGAAATATGTTCTAGATTTCCTTTAAGGGTCCTTTATCCCTTTTTGGTCCATGTTGCCTTTGCCCCAGTGAGGGGCTTTCTAAGCCTGGGGGTTGTTACATATCTGGGTTTATTTCGATCAAGCCCGATCCCGTGGCAGCTAGTGGCCATTGGGAGTATTTCGGGTGGGTTGAACTCGGACATGGTCTTTTCAAGCCCAATGGCTTTCAGGATTTTTTGGGACTTTCATCCCTAGAAGCCTACCGAAGTATATGGGCCTTTAGAGACCGTGCAGTGATCTCGAGGATCTTGGTATGGCTCACAGCCTCTCAAGCCCATAGCTTCTATGGGCTTTGAACAGCGTGAAGTGATATTGAGGATCCTGGTATGGCTCACAGTCCCTCAAACCCATAACTCATGAGAGCGTATGGGCTTTGCATGGTGTGAGGTGATACCGAGAATCCTAGTATGGCTCATAACTCCATATCTCGATAAAGCGTATAGGCTTTTAGATGAAATGAAGTGATATCGAAAATTCTAGTATGGTTCAATATAAAAGTCTTTGGTTAATTTTTTATTTTTTTATCGTTATTTTTTACATGTGGAAGAAAATTGACTTACGTTGCACCACTTTCATGTGATGCAGGCCTTCTAACTTTTTTCTTTAATTAAAGTAATAATTACATTTTTATTTTTATTTCTTTATATATTTTTATTATTTTTTATATTAAAATAATGATTAACTTAGTTAAATATTTATTTAGGTAATCATTATACTTAAAATATTTATTTTTGTAATCATGACTTTTAACAAATGTTTCACCTATTTTTAAATAATAATAATAATAATACCTTCTTAATTGTATCTTCTCTATTATTAAAATTAAATGTTAGATCTTATTTTAATAAATTCTTATTTTTAATTTTATAACTTTTATACTAATTTAGTATCATATATATATTTTTTAATTTTTTATTATCAATTTAACTAAAAAGTTCCTCTTAAATTTTAATTCTTAGGAACTTATTAATATCTTTTTATTTAATAACCATAATTGTAAAATTATCTCAAATAAAATTAAATAAAATATTCAAATTAAAAATGTTAAAAATTATTTTATAAAATAATTTTATGAAAAGTGGAATGTTACACACCCCGTCAAAAATGGAAAGGAGACAACAAACAGACTGCAAGATACAGCTGTTCTACGGAAATGGATCCTCTTCTGTTAAAGGAGAGGTCCTGTTCTTTCTAAAGGCTAAAATTTGTACATATTGCATGTGATATGTTATTAAAAAAATTATATATATTATATGTGGTATATAAATTTAAACATGTATTTTTAACAAATAGATTCATTTTCTATTTTTGACGAACATGAGAGGATCTTAATCCCTGTTCTACAAGAAGAATGAGAAGCCAACATATAGATGGGAGGACAGGTACCCAATTACATTATTATATCAAATGCCATTTATAAAGTTTTAATTGGTGCAATTTTTATTAATGTGTGTTGCATCAAGTGAAATAGATTCAGATTTTTTATTAAGTATGTAGTTTTAAATTTGATCTTAAGATTTATATATATAAAAATAATATTATTAAGATATATTTTACTTAAATACTTAATTGTATCTCAAAGAATTAATTTTTTACTTATCAAGTGAAGAATATTCTAAAAAAAAAATTAGCGCAATTTTCTTCAAAAATTGATTAGCACCAAAAATATTACAATTTAATTATTGTAATCTATACCTCATCATGCCTTTATTATAATGAGATAAATTACTCATACCAATAAATACTAAGGTAAGTTATATAAAGTTAAAAGTTTGAAAATTAAATCACATATATAAAATAAAGTTAAAATATATATTTTATAATCTACGTATACCTGTTTGTTTTTGTTTTTGTATTTTTTTTATTTTGGGTGTAGAACGACCTTTACGAAGTGAAGGACTAATCCCTTGTATTTAGGTTTGACATGTTATATTAAGTATGATAGTATAAGTTAATATAATATATCATAATTTATTAGTTGTTTAGTACAAAAATTGTATTATATGTACTTATTTATTAAAAATTTTTTATACATTAAAATAGTAAATAACTTAATCGAATATTGAGAATGAGATTACGTTTGATTATGTTTTAATGCATAAGTTTCTCTAAAAACATTCTCATTATAACACTAAACACTCAGATACCCTTAAAGCTATGAAGTATGAACACACTATTTTTTTAGGTATATCCGATCCTCTCGAATACATGGGGTCTCAAATTCGATATAAAGTCTAAAATTTATTCATTTGAATTTGTTTAATTAAAAAGATTATTATTTTTAATTTGGACTAAATTTAAACATAATTTTTAATTAATCCATTAATATATATTTTTTAAAAATGTTAGTTTTTATAACTAACGTTCAATTAGTAAGTCTGTAACTCACTCAAGTCCAATCACATGACTGACGTTTCAAATCACTATTTTCATATACCAATATTTTAAGTTTTATCTTTTTACACGTCACTATTAAACTTTTAAATTTTATCTTTTTATACATCATTATTTTCATTTACTCTTCTAGATTTACTATGTATCAAAATAATATTATTAAGATCATTTTTACCTCACACCAATGATCCCTCTAAGTTAATTTTTTTTACTTATCAATTGAAGAATATTCTATTAGGAGAAGTTTTTTAAAAGATTTTTTAGAAAATATCAATAGAAATTATGCTCATATATTTTTATAGGAGAGAAATTACTAGGTAACAAATATTGACACATATGACATATATTAAGATATTATAAATCTTGAAAATTATAAAATGATATTAATGAATTATGAATATTTTTTCTTAAATTTTGTAATTATATATATATATATATATGTCATGTTTTTCCTATAATTTTTTAAATTTGGGTGTAGAACCACCTTACGAAGTGAAGGACTAAGTTTGTGTTATATTTCGTATCCTTGTCTATGCTTTATAGCCTTAAAGTCATCATATCAAGTTTTATACTATCAAATTATATATTATTAAATCTTATAAATCGTATTTATCCTATCATACATACTAAATAGATTCTAAGTTACTAAATTTTCTAGTCAGTGGTCACTAATCCTCCTCTAGTTTTAAAAAAAGCATAATTGATTTATTCAAATAAAATATAAAAATATGAATTAAAACTAGAAAAAATTCTAAAATTATAAAAAATCATAATTAATTAAAAATAAAATTTGAATATAATTTTTTTTGAATAAATATTAATAATAACATGTGTTATCTTGTGAGGAAGAATAGAATAAAAGAATAAATTACTCTAAAAAAGGTGTAGGCTAATTTATTATATTGGGGTGAATGAGTAAAATGTGATGAACAAATCGAATCATATCATAATTAACCATCATCTGGATAATTTGGTTCTGCAGAAATAAAACCAAATTTGATAACTATTTTGCATTCCTTTTTAAGTTTTATTTTTTAAATATGGTGATTAAACTTTTATTTTTTGTCTTTTCTCTCAAAGGGTCATATGTTTCCTCCATTCTTTGAATTCACCATCCTTAAGCTTCTTAAAATCATAGGGCATCCTCCAAAAGCTCTTTTTATTAAGCAAGTGACTTGCCTTCCTCCAATTTGTGGTTGGATCAAATGTAATTTTTTATGGCTCGGCTAGAGGCTCTCATGATCCTAGTTGCTACGGTGGCATATATAGAGATTGTAATGAAAATATCCTCGAAATTTTTCTTCTTTTTTGGATCCTTTTCTCCCAAATCATTGACACATAGCATATATTAAGCCATGATTGCCATTGAAGTTGCTCATCAAAAAGGATGATTAAGATTTGAGAATGTGATTCTAATTTAGTGGTTCTTTTTTATTTATTTAGCTTATATTAAACTTAGAACTAGATGGGAGAATTGTATGTTTCTTACTAGGAGTATGCATTTGTTGTATCTCATATTTTTAGGGAGTTACTTGTGTCCGTGATAAGTTAGCTTATTTTGGGGTTAATTTTCTTTCTTTCTCTTGGTGGGACTCATCCCTTAAGTTTTATTATGAAGACTTATACTACAATAGGTATGGTCTTCCTAATTATAGGTTTAGATCATCTTTCTTTCCTAAGTTACATGGGTTTTGGCTTTGGTCCTAATCCTCCTCTGTTTCTGCTTTTGTATTTTTTCTTTAAAATATATTATATATTTAAAAGGTAAAAAATTCTAAATATGATTGATAGAATTAATTAATAAAAATAAAATTTGAATATAAATTTTTTCTATAGTGATGTTTTTAATAACATGCCTCATCTTGTTAGGAAAAAAAAAAAAAAAAATAAATTACAAAAAAAGCTTCTAATTTATTATATTGAATACGTTTTGAAAAAAAAATCATAATAAAAAAAAAAGTTTTGTAGACATATGTTAAAAAATTAAAATAAAAAAGTATTAAATAAAAAATATAAGTATTTACTATATTAAAAATTTAAAAAATATTTAATATTTTTTAAATAATTAATAATGAGTAATAAATGTTATTTTTAATTCTTAACGTGTATTTTAGATTAAACATTAAACTAAAAAGGATTTTTCTGGCAAGTGAAAAAAAAGAAAAAAAAAGTTATGTGATAGAATGTAGTAAAAAAATTCTTTTAAAATTAGTTTATCTTTAAATTAAGTAAATAAATATATATTTATTTTTAATTTAATAAAGTGTATTGATATCTCAACTTATTATATATGTGTTTGGATTAGAATTTATAAACTTAAATTTGAATCAACTTGATTTTGTAAACTTAAATTTGGTTATAAATGAGTTTGTAATAATATATATATGTTTGATAACTTTTGTCTTAAAAATAAATTTAACAAAATAAATGCTAAAAATAAAATTATAACCAAACACTCAAAAACAAGAATTCACAAGATTTTTGTTGATATAATACAAACTAAGTTCTATCAAATTTTATCTAAACAAACTTTTTTTTAGTTTTATGCAAATGACGTTCGGAATGTCTAACGTGTTCCAAATACATATTAAATAATTTAATAGTAAATATATATTTACTTATTTAATTTAAAAACAAATTTACTTTTTAGGAATTTTTCCTCTTATTTATGTGATTAGCACGTGCATTGGCCTGCCTCACGTGCCAAATGTTTGACACCTGTGCTTCCGTTCCAAAGAGCATCGTCGCCGTCATTTCATCAGATTTCAAAAATTGAAATAGGAATAATGTTTAGGTAGGTTGGATTTATTATAAATATTTAAATTATCATTTATTATGTATAATATAACAGAAATTATTATAAAATTATATTAATTTTAATAATATTTTTATAAATATCAAATAATAATTTGAATATTTAGAAAATGATATAGTATAACTTATCTGAATTTCTCTTAGAAATAGAGAGCCGAGATTGGGCCACCAGTCACCACTTGATTTCTGAACCCCAACAACGTTACAAAAGGCTTCCATCACTGTGTCCCCTGTTCAATCAAACGACATCGTAATCACCTGAGACTTGAAACCATGTGGCGGAGACTCTTCTCTTCTCACCTCAAATCCCTACCTACTTCTTATCCCCGATCCGCTCCCGCCGCCCTCCGATTCGGCGCCGCCGCCGCCACTCCTCCCTCCTCCTCGTTTCTCAGCTGCCACGTCACCACCCAATCAGGTATTCTCTCTCTCTCTCTTTCTCTCTCTCATCCGATTGCATGATTCATAATTGAATTCACCCAATCAGGTGCTTCGATCAAAAAGAGGGTTGAGGATGTAATGCCAATTGCTACTGGGCACGAGCGCGAAGAGATTCAGGCTGAGCTTGAGGTCTCTCTCTCTTCCTCTTTTGATTTTCTTACCCATTCTTCTCTACCGTGTTGTATTTTATATTTTGCATCTTAGATGGGAAAAAAATTCCCATTTTCCCAAATGGGATTTTTATGAGTAATGCTAAATATTATGAATCGAATGGATTTGTTGTGATATAATATATCCACTTTTAAATTGTGGATTTACCCCACTCTTATAACTTATATCAAAAGGGTGGATTGTGCATTCGTATAAAATCCTTCGTGATCAATAGCCCTAATCTTATTATGATATTCTACTTTCATTGTTAGTCTGCTGAGCAGTTTTGCTGTAGAGTAGGTGCTTTTTGGCATTTGATGGATGATTCTAATTTTTTACAATCTGTTTCTTTTTGTTTAGGGAAAGGATATTCTTGAAATAAGCCCTTATCTTATTATGATATTCTACTTTCAATGTTAGTCTGCTGAGCAGTTATGCTGTAGAGTAGGTGCTTTTTGGCATTTGAAGGATGAATATAATTTTTTATAATCTGTTTCTTTTTGTTTAGTGAAAGGATATTCTTTTTGTGCATTTGTATAAAATCCTTCGTGATCAATAGCCCTAATCTTATGATGATATTCTACTTTCAATGTTACTCTGCTGAGCAGTTTTGCTGTAGAGTAGGTGCTTTTTGGCATTTGATGGATGATTCTAATTTTTTATAGTCTGTTTCTTTTTGTTTAGGGAAAGGATATTCTTGAAATAGACCATCCCGAAGGTCCTTTTGGCACAAAGGTTAGTGTTATTACTTATTTTTAAAATTATATGCATGCAAAGGTTTAATTCTCGTTTTATAGTTGGGTGTTGCAGCTGCTTTTGTATGTGTGTGGATTAGACATTGTAAACTTGATTTTGAAATGGGTTTGTAGTGGAATGATTTATGTGTGGAAACCTTTATTAGAAAAAATGATTTTGCCAAAATTTAATGTTGTTTGGATTGTGTTGATAAAAATTACTTTTGGATGTGTAATTACATAAGAGGGTATCAGTAATCTTTCTAAATCCCCTACAAAACCTTATATGGCACACTTAAGCTTCTTGACTTTTCATTTGATCAACAGAGCTACCTGAGACTCTGAATATTCATGTTTCTTTCTTTCTTTCTTCCCTTCTTCCTTTTTCCCTTTTTTTAAAGTGTAAATATTGGTTTTATTTTTATATTTGCATTAGATTCACATTGCCGGATTGCCCTAATATATATATATATAATGGTTTTGAAGTATTTTTCATGTAACCTTCATCATTTGTTTTGGTCCATAGGAAGCACCTGCTGTTGTTAGGTCTTACTTTGATAGAAGGATAGTTGGATGTCCAGGAGTTGAAGGCGGTAAGTTCCTTGTGTTTTTTTATGAATCCCTGTGTCTGAGCTTCTTCACAATGTGGTGAAAAATACTAGAATTTGGTTATGGTATTGAGGTAAAAAACTTGTTTTGACTGCAGAGGATGAGCATGATGTTGTCTGGTTTTGGCTGGAGAAAGGCAAGCCTCATGAATGTCCAGTGTGCTCACAGTATTTTGTGGTAAGTTGAGAATCATGTCGTCTAGTATTCTGTCGTTACCAAGACAGGTTTGGAGTTAAATGTCAATATATGTAAGTATGTAGATCGACAATCAGAAAAACAAACCTTTCGGTCCCAGGTGCAATATATTAGCTTAAGGATGTAAGCATGGACTTGATTCGAGTTTAAATTAATTTATTAGCTTAAGGTCATCTTGAACCAAACCATGACCAAGCTCTTTGATAGTTTAAAATTCTATAGGAATTTGATTTGTTATCTTTTGCTAGTGTCATGACTCATCTATGCTTCAATGTATCTGTGAGCTGGTGTTTGAATGTTTGATTTAGAGACACCATATACTATATGCCTACATTTAAAACATGCTGAAAAGGTGCTTTACAGAACCGTACTTCCTTGACAGGGTGAATATACAGCCACTCCTTGTTGAAATGGTTACAAAGTTAGTGAAGTGCATCATGCGTTCAGCTTTTGCATAAATGAACTATGACTTGAAAATTCCAGGAATGAGGACAATGTGAATAAAAAATTAAATTCTTGTCACCAATTTAGAATTTTACTTGAATAATAATCAAATTACTGTTTTCAATGGGGACTTGGACTTTACTGCTCATTGGAACTAATTATTTGGTTCTTTTTACAGCTTGAAGTAGTAGGACCTGGTGGTGATCCTTATGGACATGGCGACCACAGTCACCATTGATTGCATCCCGCAATTTTTCTTCAGGAATAAAATCTGGAAAAATGGAGAGACATTGTTTTACACTCGCCCTTCAAAATCCTGGGCTTGTTTTGTTTGCTTTTGATTGGTCTATAGCTTGCGGTCTTGCAACTTCAGAGATAGAAAGTTTCTATGATCATTTAGACACAGGATGGGCATTTGCTTGAGCTATCGAATCCTGTTAGGTTATCTTTTTTGCTTTGCCAAATAATTGATAGCAACACTATGATTCTTTAACTCGGCTTGAATATGTAGAACCTTCAGCTATTTTGAGCACCTAAACCACTAAAGGGACTAAAAGTATAATGGAATTGAAGAATTTTTTGCAGATGGAGACATCGCAAAAGTGAATTTATGCGGGTTTTTACTTAACGATTCAAACTGGTGCATGTTGATTGTACATCTGGCTGGCTATACAATTTCTAGCTTCTTAATTTTTGATGAATTGATAATAATATGTAATTAGTACGGAGAATAAGGCAAATAACAAGCAAATTTTACAAGTACAATTTTATTTTTGGTATAAAAATTTTCAAGTACATTTAAAATATGGTTTAGAAGTCACCTTCTTAAATTCGATTTCTCAATTAATTTTTAAAAACTAATAAATACCAGAGGTCGTTTGCTCTAAAAGGTGACTTTTACTTTCATTTTTTGAAAAATAAATTAATATTACAGGTTAAAAGTCATTTTCACCCAAAAAAAAAAATAATAATCGCTGGTCAAGGGCTTTTAAAAGTCGATTTCACCAAAGGAAGTCTCATCTTAATTTTTTTTTTCTTTGCAAAAATTGTTGAGAAGTTGCTTCTGAAAAAATTACTGTCTGCAAAAGAAAAAAAAATCCATATTAAAAGTCTTCTCTAACTAACAAGGAAAAAAAATTAGAACAACTTGATAAATAATTGAGACGTTAACATTTTTGAAAATAAAAAATATATGTTGACAACAAAAAGCTTGAATAAGAAGTTTAAAAAAAATTAGTATAGAGTATTTGACCCCAAAAAAAAGAGTATATAGAGTAAGTGAAAAATGCTAACAATCTTAGTATAGAAATGTATTTGACCCAAAAAAAATGTTAAAAAATAGGATATAGAGTAAAATGAAAATGCTAACAAATCTTAATGTGTGATTTGAGATTAATATATTTGTAAAAACTTAAGTTTGAGTCAATTAGGATTTACAAACTTAAATTTAAATCAAATTAAATTCCAAACACACTCAATGTGTGTTTGAATTAAAATTTGTAAAATTAAGTTTGTGAGTTTACATTAATATGATTTATGTTTAAGAACTTTTGTTTTAAAAGTAAGTGACAAAATAAATATTATTTAGATGAAAATAATCAAAATTAATTTTAAATGTATAATTACTAAAAAAATATGAATTTATATTACAATATTAATATTATCTTTTATTTTATTTCATTATTTTTAAGTGTACATGAACAAATTATATAAATGTTGTCAATTTTTTCCTTTACTTTTAGTGGTAGAGTTAAATTATAAATAAAAAATTATAACAAAATGTTAAATTATATGCATAGTTGAATAAATTATATAAACGTTAATTTTTTTTTTTACTTTGGTGGTAGAGTTAAATTATAAATAAATAAAAATTGCAAGAAAGGAAATAAATTATATGTATAAAATATTGTAATTTAAATTGAAATTTTAATTAGTGTAGTTAAATACATGTCAACAAAATAAATGGGTTGATCTAATAAATGAAAGCAACTGAAGCTTCAGGGAAAATAGATTGATCCAAATCAAAAATATAGAATAATAATAAAGTATAGAGGAAAATGTAATGTAAATTTGAAATATAAATATAAATACACTCCTAATTAAGCTTCATGTGCTCAATAATTTGATTCTGAATTGAGTCTCGAAGAATATCCATATCTGGTGAAGAGACTGGTTAAATTTGGAGATGGATCATCACCAGCATTATCAACTTGCTTCTACTGTTGCCCATTCTCTAGATAAAAACCATGAGCTATGTAATATAAGGCTCCACTTTGTCATGGTCATAAGAGTGATAGAAATAACAGTCCCAGAGGCATACCAAATCACCACTTTTTCACCCGTCTTTCGTGAATTACTAATCTTGCAAGCAGCATTTGCAGGAGATTAATCAAATTGCATGGATCAGCACCTACTTAATCAAATTGTCCACAAACTCCTCTTTCGTCATTCTGCATATAATGTTCAAAACCCACCGGAAATATCTTGACAATGACATTGACCTCCCCCATTTCAGTATTAGGATCCATGAATACAGATAACATGGAGTTCCCAGAATATTATATGGTCAACTATCAGGAATTTTAGATTTATTATTATGATTGGTAATTTGGTTTGGTATCTATTACACTCACATGTATGTAACACAGAGTAAGCTTACTACAGAAGTGTTAGTGATATACATGTTATTGTTATCCTTTTTTCTTTGCAACATAGTCCTCATATTGCCACTGAAATATAGAATCACCATTAGAATTAACAAAAGAGCATTGAAGTTAAAAAACTTCAAACCAGTACCTTAAATTTGGTAGATTCAACTAATTGGAAAACCACCACATCACCCTCATGCAATTTGTGCACAGCAGAAAACTGTCTCCGACCAGCACTCAATCCTGTCTTATATGCAATAAATCTGATGATATCTAACAATAGTTAAATCAATCTAAAGTTACAAAGTTAAATCAACAATGTAAAAAACAACAAACAAACAAGCCAACATACAAAAACTGCCAACAATGAATTGTAATGAGACAACAACAACAACAACAACAATGAGACAAATAAAAGAAAATTAAATTAAATTAAATCTACATTGATTAAATTGAAAGTTTCACAGAGCTGTAAGTTAGGTTCCGGTAATAGTTATTATGCTGTCTGAGCTTAATTTCACCCAAGAGCTTAATTCCATTACTCCTATATTTGCATACTGTGTAGTCAGACATCAGTTTCGTGCTAGAGATTGCACAGAATCAGCTCATCAAAAACATTGACTATGATTTGATCATTTGAGACATAAAGAACAAGAGCATACACTATTATATACATCAAAGATAGCTACCAAACCAGACCACATTGGTCCCTGCATTGGCCATTCATGGATTTTATTTATATGTGTATATCCGAATTACTCAATCAAAAGCTGAATGCTAAATTACAAAACTTCATTTGCATCATTAGTACATAATGTGATTGATTCAGCCCAAAAGCTACAAGAATAGCAAATCTGCCCAAACAATCCCACAATAAACAATCTGAAAATCTCTGTGATGTGATTTGCAACCTAAACCTGAGTCCAAATCCAAATCCAATACAGAAACAAAACAAAAGCCAAAATTGGATCCCAAAAAAAAGAGAAAGTAAAATCCATAGCATGCTTGCACAGTGGATCTAAGCCTGTAATTACAAGAAAATATGTTCCTAAGACATCAAAATATCAACGCTGTAGATGAGATAATTATTTCACGTTTGTTAAGTGCTAATACCCAAACTCACACAGAGGCTGTTGGCTATAGCAGATATAAAGAGAAGCCAAAGAATCAGATAATTTAATTACTAAATTTACCAGATCACCTAAAGATCCATCACCACAAGAATGAATGATCCCTTTATTCTCTTCAGTTCAGCGGATAGAAGAATGATGTGTCACCGTTATTAGTATCAAGATTTTGATATTTGTACATTACATGTATTTTTTTTAGATATTTTGGATAGACTAACTAAGATATTTGCATCTAATTGGTGCAACCCGGTGGATCTCACATTATACACCAATCAGATGTTAAGCACTAACTACTTAAGTTTTGTACATAAGAGTGACCAGTGTGTGTGCCTTTGCATATGAAACAATTCGCTTTGGTTCATCAATTAACTAAAGAAGATAAACAACAATATTTGACATAAAAAAGATCAGAAAGCTCGACCCATCATTCGTTTTGGCTTCTTCACAAAACTCAACCGAATCTGTTTGAGCAGTCTTCTCTTCCTAGCCATTTTCTCAGGCAACGTTTCCCTCTTATTCATCTTCTTCACAACATTGCCCTTCTTCAAGTACCTTGGGCCAACATCATACACTTTGGGCGTGACAGGCACTCCTTTAATCCGGACTACATTGAAGAGAGCATTAGCCTTATCAAACCCAATTTCCCCCATCAACAAGTCATAAGTCTTAACCCCAGGTTCACACCCATCAGCCTTCATCTTGGCAAAGACACTCAAAGCATGATCAATCCTCTCAATGCCACACAAAATCTTGAGGAACTGATAGTAAGCCTTCTTATCAAGAGCCTCACCAAACCCACCAGATTTCATCCCCTTCTTCCAACCTTGCAGCCTGATACAGGCTCCTAATCAACACAAGAAAAGTAGTCTCATTGGGATAGCATCCCCACTCTCCCATCCTATGGAACAGCCTCACGCATCCTCAGTCTTCCTTATCTTACACCAATTCGTTGGGGTTTGGGTTGGGGTTGGGGTTGGGGTTGAGGTGGAGGGTTCCGATGAGAAATGTGTGGTTGTGAAGAGTGAAGGTGAAGTGAAAAGGTTTGGGGTTTGGAATTGGGATGAGAGATTGGAAGAGGGATTGTTAGAAGCAGAAAGGAGGAGGATATCTTCCACTTAGGGGGGTTGAATTGGAGAAGAAGAAATGAATGATTAGGAAAAAATTATATAATTATAAAATGATATGTATGTAAGTAACATTATTATTAGAAACATGAATGTCATTGGGGCGGGCAGTACTCCCTTATCCGCATTCCTGTAACTGATACTCATTTGTGATTTTTATAGGAAGATGAATATTCACTATAATGCGATTATTCACTGGTATTTAATCATGTAAAATGAAATTTGAAAATTCATAAAAATAAAGCATAAATAAAATTAACTTTAACATCACATATCATAAATTTATTTAACAATAGATTCTTACAAAATTAAAAAAATATCACAAATAACATATTAAATTTAATTATATTTTATAATAGTTAATTTATATAAATAATTATTATATAAATAGTATATATTTTTATCAATTTTTATCATTAAAGATTCATTCAATAAAAAAATCATTATAAAATAATAATAAAAATATTTTTATTGTATGTCAAAATAAAAAAAATTATAATATATACAGTATGTTAAATGAAAATATGTATTTTACAGACACCAATATAGCAACTAAAATAAGTAATAATACTATAATATTTACGTTTGTCGTTTATTTATTAAATGAGTACCTATCTAACTCTATCACAAGTCCGCAGATCCATGAATACGGGTATCTTTTTCATCAGTAGTTAGAAATCAAATTCTTAGCAATGTTCATTCCTAAGATTTTATTTTATTTTTAATTCCACGGCCCTTATAATCTAAAGTCAGACATTTTTTGGTTCATCATTAAGCCACTATTATGGGCCTTTGACATCAACAATGAGCCCAGCCCTTCATGTGCCCAAAATCCAAATGTAGGTCCAAAGTTTACACTGGAAGGTCCTGATCCACAAATGTCAACATAGGTCATTTTTTTTTTGGTCATACAACATGGGTCTAGAAGAGACAAGGTGGCAAGGGAAATAGAATGACCTTCCAAAAGAAGGGAAAAAAATTTCTTGATTCTTGACCATGGCATGATCTTTATTTTTTTTGAAAAATCTAAAGCTCATTTTAAAAAAATGAAAAAATAGAAACAGGTGGATGGGGACTGAAGAGGCATTTAACTCATGCCAAAATATAGAAATGAAAAAACTGCATATAGCATTTTTTTCCTTATCTTTTTATTGAAAAAATGAAAAAGAGATATTCGGGTAAAAGCCAACAATCTCACCTTTTGCCAAAGGGAACAGAAGAAATGAAAGAAAAAGCATGCACTGAAAAATACCGAAATGACAACTAAATATTCTTAGGAAGGTGTATTCCAAATGCTTTTGTCCTTTTTGTGAACCCTTGAAATCGCATGTAAGTATACGGAAGTAATAAAATCTAAATCAAGAAATTGGAACCGGAACAGAATAGATTCAAAGCCTCACTCACATCACCATCTTACCAATAATGAAAAGGAAACAGTTGTCACTTTCTTTTCAAATTGGAATTATAAGAACAAACAAATGAAAATAAACATGAAGGAAATTTTGAGCACAAAGCTTTACCTACCATTATTCCTTCTGGATCAATTTTTTTTTCTTGAAGATGTTTTACTTTACCAAGCATATTTTTCGAAAACGTTTTTAATGTTCCTAAAAGATGAGGAAACATGGATGCTCCATGTTCCATGCTTTTTTACTATTATTTTTTCACGAAATGTTTAACTACTACTACTTCCTTTTTCTACCTTGTGTCAGAATCAATCTCTCTTTGCACTCTAATGAACGTGAATTCTCATTATGTTCGATGAGCTATAATCGGGTTATGAACAGATTCAATTTCAAAGACGTTGATGGATCTTTTAATCCTTATTCTCTACTATTCACTCTTTAATAAAGAACATGCTTCTATGAACATTTTGGGATTCATTTATATATTATTTCATTCATTTTTGTTGCTATTATTAACACTAACATAGAGATCAAGGGATTTGTATTCCTAGAAAGAATCAGGAAATAGGAGAAATTGAAAAATAAAAATCCGGAAATTCAAGATCAGCAATAAAAGGAGTCTAGCAAAACAAAAACTGTAGGGAAATCTAGGTAATTTAACAGCAGTATAAATTAGGGAAAAATATAATTTTGAGGTTTACAAGATACTAGGGAAAAATATAAAATTTAACAGAACATATTTTTGAAAAAAATAATATCACAATAATAGTTAGAAATATTATTCTAAATTGTACACAAAAGGTATTATGACTGATATTTTTAATAATTTAATATTATAATAACAATTTATTGATCTTCAGTTCTGAAAATTTATTGAATGTTTTTCAAAAAGAAAATTATTGAATGTTTAATTTTCGTGTAACCTTGATATTATACTATAGAGTAAGAATTGATTAAAAAACAACACATCTTTCAAGATATGTCATAAACATAAATAAAATTATTTTTAAAAATCATATTCATAATATCAACTCATAAAATAAAACATATTCATAATAATTTTAGTTATTGTTTATAAATCTAATGGAGAAATAAAAGAATGAAGAAAATCATTTAATCTATATTGGCTTAAATATATTTTTGGCCCTTCTAAATATAGGAAATTTTGATTTTGGTCCCTCAAAAATGTTTCTTATGATTTTGGTTCTTATAATTTTAAAAATAAGTGAAATTGGTTATTACTGTTATTCCAAGTCTGTTAAATGATGATGTGACTAATGGAGATCCTTTATCATGTTTCCTTCATTATCCCTTCTGTTATTCCAAGTCTATTAAATGATGATGTGATTATTACTTCTTCTTTTTCTTACAAGGGTGGTGCATCTGAGATAAAAGTTTGTATAGGGTTGATGGTGAGGGTTCATTGTTAGTGTTTGGTTCACGAGGGATCTATTGGTTTTTCTAGTGTGTGCGCATAACTATTGTTAGTGTGTGTGTATATGCTAGCGGTAGTTTCATCACTTGTTGTGAGTTTCTCAGGTCATGATCCTATGCAAATAGGGCTAGAGAGAAGGGAAAAAAGGAAAGTAAAGGAAAAAGAATAGAGGTGGTGACATGGCAATTGGTTTAATGCTATGTAGACTATATATGATAGGTGGTAAGTATGATTTGGTATTTTATTTGCCATATCGTCACTTAACAGACTTGAAATAGTAGCAGGGAACAATTTCACTTATTTTTTAAATTACAAAGACCAAATCTATAAAAAAAATTTCAAGAGACTAAAACCAGAAAATGCTATATTTAAAGAAACCAAAAACATATTTAAGGCATCTATATTATTATTATTATTATTATTATTATTATTATTATATAAAAGAATTCTCGACTCTGTTACCAAATTTATTTTTTTATGACTACAATTATTGTTACTGGATCATTTAAAAACTTAAAAATAAATATAAAAAGAGTAAACATGTAAATTTATATTTACATTGCATTCATTACCATTAAAGCTAATAATAATTGAAAGAATTTTATAATAATCAATATTATTTTTATTATTTTGTAAAAATTATTAAGAGTGGTATAAGATATTACCGGTATATAATAATGATGTTCATATAAATTAAAATCTTAATAAAAAATAACTATGACTATACTCAATGACGGATCTTCTTTAGGATAAGTTCTTTTACATTATTAGAGTATTACACTAGTGTAATAAAAATGTAACACTTGTCATTTTATAATCATACATACACTTGGATTGAAAAATAAAATATTATCAAATTAAATATTAATGTTTATAAAATTACCCAAATAATACTCTTTAGGGTGCAGGATGGCCTCTGCCACCCCAATTTTTTAAAATTATATATATATATATATATATATGTATATTCTAATAATTGATTATATATAACTAAATATTTTTGATTAGGTTACTGAAAATATATATGTTTAATTTTATAATATAATGATGAAGTTTAAAAATAATCTTTTATGCTAAGGAGAAAAATAGCTTAACATCATTAGTTACATTAATGTGTGTTGATCTGAGTAGAAGGAGTTCAAATCCTTTAAATATGTAATTTTAGATTCAATTTAAAAATTTATGTGTATAGAAATAATATCGTTTGAAGAGGTCTCCACTTAAGCATTTGATCATATCTCAGAAGATTAATTTTTAACCTATCAAATGAGAGAATACTCTACGAAACTTTTTTAAAAAAAAAAGCTTTCGTCACTTAAAAAGCTTAATTTTAATGTTTAAAAATTGAACATGAGAATAAACAATTTTTTTAAAATTTCTAAGAGTGATACTTTTTTATTTGAGACATAAACAAAAATAAAAATACATATTATTTCGCCACCCCAAAAATTTGCTTCAAGATCCCGCACTGGCTATTTGTCAATAAACTAAAGTCTAGACTCATTCAAGTTTATATATGTTTTATAATACATTATAGATTAAAGGGTGACTATACATTATTCATGCGAAATTGTCGACAAAAAAAAAGTCATGCGATATTAGTATATGTATATGAGCCATTTGGGTATAGCTTAAGAAGTAAGGGTGGGACGAATTTAGAGTAGAGATTTTAATTTAATTTTTTTTTACATTAACAAAATTTAAAAAAAAATCGAAACGTAAAATCAATGATCATACTTTATCAAGAACAATCGAAGTCATTTAAAATTAAGTGCTCACATTTTACAATAAAAATTCCATAACTTTCTGATTTACTGACTTGGTCATTTGTTTTAAACTTCGCCGTTCTCTTTGAAGGTCAAACTAACAAACTTTAGTTCTTAGCAAGTTTTTTTTTCTTTTTTATTACTTAGGGTGTTGTAAATACATAGAATGTTAGGATATCAGAAATAGATACATTTTAAGGATATGAACGAAAATGTGCTTAAATTTGTGAAGAATAAATTGATGAAAAAATATAAAGTGCATAATTAGTACAGACAGTACACATAATAAGATCAAAGAAAATTGCACACTATATTAAAGAATAATTATAATTATTTTCAGTGAGATTTTTTCTTACTCGATTGTAGTATTATAAAGAATTAGAGAGTATATTCAAATTTTTTAGTGTATAAAATCACAACACACTTAAAATTTTCTCACACTACACTCTCTATTTTCTCTCACTACCAAAAACTTTTAATTCTACTTCTCAACAGCTACTTGTTACAATATTAAAATGAAGAGATTTGGACTTATTTATACTGACCTTTTGGATTGAACGCGTGGTCTCCATCTACCAATTTTTTCCTTCCAAACATTTCTTAAAAACACTCTTTAACCAAACAAAATTAACTTCCTAATTTTTTTACTTAATACAAGTCATCCTTTTAACAATTCTTCACCTTAACTTGTATTTTATGTGTATGAAGGAATTTCAACCTCTGCAAATTTGATCAAATTCAACCAATACTTGAACTTATTAACTAGCAACAGTTTAGTCATCTTGTCTGGTGAGTTATCAGTTATGGCTATCTTTTGAACTAATACAGTTTCATTACTGACACTTTCTCTAACAAAGTGGAGTCTGAAATTTATATGTTTTATCCTTTCATAATAGACTAGATTTCTAGCTAAATGTATTACCTTTTGGCTATCACAATATATAACTAGTACCTGTTGGGTTAACCCAAAACTATCCAAAAGACCTTGCACTCATATACTCATATTAACAAATTCTACTAATGTCATGTACTAGTAACATTTGTCGCGATGGCTAATATCACCTTCCAGCTTAATAGTGCACAAGAGAAAATATAATATCTTTTTTGCAATCACCTTCCAGTTAATAGTGCATTCAAAGATTGCAAAAATATAATCAGTCAATGACCTCTTAATAATCGAACTTTAAATTAAAACATTATTTTAATTAGGAGTCGCCACTAATTTTATTTTAATTAGGAAAAATTAGAAAACCTTTAATAGAAATTAGTCCTTGAAACCAGAGATTGAATTCGGAGCTTGTTAAACTTATCCCACAAAGACTTTAACACACCCATCCTCATACCTTAAGTTAATTATGCAAATTTTAATAATCTAAAATATTTATTTTATCCTAAAAATAAAATAAAATAATGAAATCAACAAATAAATATAAAAATTAAATTTTGGCTAGTCCTCGCTTCCTACGTATCCTCAGTAAATGAGTTCAACACGTAGTTCTTTAAAAATAATTGTGAGTTGGTTGATTTTATTAAAAAAACTTTAAAAATTTGAATCAACAAGCCGTCCGCACTTATTCAAATATACTTAAATAGGTGAGCTGTCTGCTTTGAATAAATTTGTTACAAAACTTTTATTTAAAATTATCAATTAATGATTTAACTTAAAAATTGAAAACTTGATAATAATTTAAATATAATATAAATAATAATAATAGTAATAATAATAATAATAATGATAATGTAAACTATCAAGTCATTGTCGTGAACTTCAATACAAGTTGACAACACAAACTTAGATAGATTGCAATTATCATCATTATTTTTTTTAAAAAAAAAAGGTTTATATGTTCCTTTTTTTTCCTTATCATTTTTACTCATTTTTTTGTAGTCCCAATTCAAATCCCCCAAAAAAAAAAAAAAAAAAAAAAATACTGCAAAAAAGGGTGTTTTATTTTTGTTTTCTGACCTCTTTTATCTAAATCTCCTCGCATAGTCGGACGATGGCCCATCTACATCGCGTTGCACAGACGCCGGTGAGGCTAGGTGGCCTCCTAAGTCTATTGACCATCAAACACCAAACAGATATCAGTAGAACCTTTCAAGTATCATATGATCCATTTCACAGCATCCCGAGGAACGGTTCGCACTTTTCTCGATTTGCTCATAGGATGGATCAGACGGGTTTTGCAGGTGACACCGGCTTTGGGATTCGTGAGGTAAGGTATGTGAAAGATCGAGTCTAGTGCACACTATGACATACATAAGACCGTGAGGCACCGGGTTAACTCGCTTTGGAGTAGAAAATGGCCGTTGATGCTATTATCTGCGCATATTAGGTGTCGCGAGCTTATAGGAGTCAAAGTACAGTTAATTTAGGATAGAAAATTGAAGGGGATGGTTAGGATACATGACTACATCTGGTCCTTAAATTATTTGGACCGATCCCGACAAAATGATGGGAGGTTTAGGATTTTCTAAATCTCTTGCATAGTCGAATCTACTAGAGTAAAGTCTATTGTCAAACACCAAATGGATATCGGATAGAACCTTTCAAGTATCATAGGATCCATTGATCACAAAGAGGATAAGTGCACCTTGAGGTTTGTGACATAACCATTTGTCAAAGATCGAATCTAGTGCACACTATGACATACATAAGACTGTCAACTGCACTAGAGTAAAGTACATGTGACATGCTCCACCTCTTCCTCAATTTTTGGACAATCTTTTGATGATAGCTTGAAATGTGCAGCCAAGGGAGTACTAACTAGTTTGCACTGATCTATATTAAAGTGTTGCAACAACTTCATAATGTAACTTTTCTGCGGCAAGTACAATTTGTCACGACGCCTCTTCCTATGAATCTCCGTACCAAGAATCTTCTTTATTGCACCCAAGTCTTTTATCTCAAAATATTTTCTCAACTGAGTTTTAACATACTAATTTCATCCTTATTGTGAGTTGCAATGAGCATATCATCAACATATAACAACAAATAAATACAAGAGCCATCTGGAAGCTCCTTAGAGTAGACATAATTATCATATTGGTTTCTAGTATACTCATTACCTATCATAAATGCATCAAATCTTTTGTACCACTTCCTCGGGGATTGCTTCAAGCTGTGCAATGACTTCTTCAACAAGCATACATATTCCTCTTTATCAGATACCACAAATCCCTCTAGTTGACTTATGTAGATCTGTTCATCTAGCTCTTTATGTAAGAATGTTGTCTTTATATTAACTTGTTCTAGTTTAAAGTCATATGCACTCATAATAGCTAATAGGATTCGAATAGAGCTATGTTTTACCACATAAGAGAATACTTCATGGAAGTCAATGCCCTCATTTTGAGTATAGATTTTTGCTACCAGTATTGCCTTGAACCTTGGAGGTTCAACAACAGGAATTCTTCTTTCTTTTTGAAAACCTATTTGCAGCCAACTACTTTTTCCCCTTTGGAAGTTGTACCAGCTCTCATATTTGATTTTTATAAAGAAACTCAATCTTCTCATTCATTGTTATTAGCCACTAATGCAACTCCTTGCTCTCGACTGCACCATAGAAGGTAAATGACTCATTATCTACTGCATCATCTGTCATAGCCAATACAAAACTTATAGGATTAGCATCTGATAAATCAAGAGCGCATGTGACAGAATTCAAATATCTCTGAGGTCTTCAAATTTGTCGCCTCTCTTTACCTGTAGTAATACTGTACGGCTCTGCTCTTCTGGTGTCAACATCTCTATCTATGCTATCACTATTTGTGTTATCTGATTCATCTTGTTATTCTACTTCAGGTTAAGCAATACCTGAAGTGCTAGGCTGATTTGCTTCATCTTCATGCTTTTCCTTCCCTGAGTCAATATCCAGCTCCACCTATTTTCTAGCACCATGATCCGTCTCCTGCTTTTACTTCCTGATCTTCTTTTTTAACTACGCCACCTCGTCACGTACAATCCTTCTACCGGTTTGTTAGAACTAAATTCGGTTGCCCATTTCTATTACTCCTTTGTAATCAATGCCTTTTTGACAATTTTGATGGAAATGGAAGACCTACCATACATAATTGTATCATAGAAATTATCATATGACGAGGGGAAAAAGTCAATAAGATCATCTCTTGATCTATATCTTCCACTTTTATTCCAACTGCCTCCGCATCAGAAATCATCTGATTAAAACCATCTATATGATCTCGAATTGATTTTTCTCCCATAAGCTTGAACGTGTACAACCTCTTTCTTTGATATAGTTAGTTTGACGAAATCTTTATTGAGTACTTTTCTTATAAAGCCTTCCATAGCCTATCCGTAGTCTTTTCGCTTATAACCTCACACAACACATTATCTGCCAAGCTCAACTTTATTTTACTACAAGATTTAGCCATGATTTCTTCCTTTTTATCAAGAGTCATGGTTTTTGGTAATTTGTCTATATCTTCCAATGCCTTTGACAGACTTTGCTGATCTAACAAAGCTTGTAGCTTCATTTTTCATAAACTAAAGTTGTTGAAACCATCAAACTTCTACATAACAAATATTAACACCGACATCTTAGATATGAGATATTACTAGAGCTTAATAGTTCTAATACCACTTGTTAAGATATCAAAGATAGATACACCTTAAGTATCTTAAACACTTTATAGATGTAAATAGAAGTATGTTCAGATTTGTGAAGAAGAAATTGATGAAAAATGCAGAGTGCATGAATAGTACTATTATTGTGGGGTACACAAGTAGTACACACACCAACAGAATAGACTCAAAGAAAATTACATACTATATCAAAGAATAATTATAATTATTTCTAGTGAAATTCTCTCTTATTACAATTGCAGTATTACAAAGAATTAGATAGTATACCCAAAATTTTCAATATATAAAATCACAACATATAATAAGATATTCCTTTACAACAAGTAACCGATCTTAAAGAACCAAAGTACATATAACGATCCTCTCAAATAGTCAATATAACAACAACTTATCATAAAGAACCAATGTTCGTGGCAAACACCGATCTTCTCTTATAGTCAAGATAACAATAGATAACCGCACTCGATCTTAAAGAATCAGAGTACATAATTTTCTTACATTGCACTCTAGATTTTCTCTCATTACCAGAAGCTTTTAACTGTGCTTCTCAAAAGATACTTGTTGCAATATTAAAATAAAGGAATTTGGACTTATTTATAAGGACCTCTTGCATTGAACGAGTGATCTCTATCTACCAATTATTTCTTTCGAAATATTTCTTAATGACTCAAAACCTTAAGACATTAAATTTATTGGTCTTTTTCACTTATATAACACTTAACTTGCTAATTTCTTTTTAATGTAAGATTTCTTCTCCTACATCTAACTCACACTTACATTCTCAACATAAGAAGCAACCTTCAAATTATCTTTGTCTTCTTAAAAGAATGATTAGAATCATCTAACCGAGTTTCATCAATAAATGGTCAAAAGGATTCATATTGAAATTGTTATCACGTCATCTTAAACTACAGAGAAACAGTGTAACCACCGATAAATCTTAATTAAATTGGTAAATATTTACGTAAGATTTCAACCAAAAATATTTACATAAGATAATCCAAAGCATAACTTTAATGATTATACGAGGACAAAAGAAGTGCAATATATCAAAGTGGCTTATCATTTGTATTTGACTTTTAATGATGAGCTCAAACTTCTTTTTCACTTCTTAAACAAGTTTTGTCTTGTAATTATATATAGGTCCACCCTACCATCAAACAAAATTTTGAAATTTGCATGGCAATCAAAACCTCCTTTAGTAGCTGAAGTAATAATTGGATAATTATACTTTTTCTATTAAATAGATTTTATTGGCAATGGAAGTTGCTAAGCAAATTGTCTTATTCCATGCAATTCAAAGATTTAATAGACACTATAGTTTAAAAGTTTTATATATTCTTTAAAGGATAAATACTCCAAAATAATAAAAAAAAAACTTTGGATAGTAGAAAACAAATTAAACATACATTTTATTTCTTCTATAAATATTATAATAATTTTTTTAAAATATCTCCTTACTCAATAAATAAGAAATTAATTTTTTAATATATAATCATACATCTAAGTTAAAATCTTTTTTAATAGTATTATTTTCTTACATATAAATCTTAAAATCAAGTTCAAGACTACATACTTAAAAACTCAAATATCTTCTATTCAAAATAACATATGTTAATTTTTAGTATAATATTTAGTAATATAGAAAATCGTTTAACTTTATTAATTTGAGTAATATTATCTACACATATTATTTTATATTTATACAATTATTATCATGTGAATATAATTTTCTTCATAAAATAATCTTATTCTAATTTTATCACATCAAATTATTGTGAGGTGATGTAAAAGAAAGATGATATGCATTAACCTTTTTCTTATTAATCCAGGGATTCTATTATACAATTATGAGACTTTGATATTTTAAGTGATGTGATATAAAATATAATTAATATAATTAAATAAATAATTTATTACATCATATAATCTAAGTGATAAAATCAATTAAATAATTGATTCAATTTACATATCCTATAAGAGTTAGAATATATTAAAAGTTGGGGTATAGCGTTCCATTAATCCAGTGGAGATTGAATTAACTGTCTTATCAATGTGACTAACAAAAACGCCAATATATGCAGACCTGTGTCACCTCAAAGAGAAATGCTAGATGATGTATTGGGATAATTATACAAAAATGTACACCGAATCAACAGATTCAATAATTGAGAATGCACACGGAATAAAATAAAATAAAAATATATTCTCAATTCAAATGGCAGCAAGCGTATATTACTTGGTGTGCTTTCTGTAATATTTTTTAAAGAAATGTAAGTTACACATTTTTTTTAAGGATGTTTGAATCAATAAAATCATATATAAATGTGAGTAAATCTTTTTAAAATATAATTAATATTTATTAAATAAAATTAACAATGTAAAAAAGAAATGGACTTCTATACAAAAATAAAAATGAGTGTAGGAAAATATAGCATCTTTTCTCATCAAGTTAAATATGGTTTCAAATTTTCAATTATAAAATGTCCTTGCTCTAACATAGATGAAACTTTATTTTATCCTCATCCGCTAATAAATCTATAAATGACAAAAAGTGAAGCTAGAAACAGGCATGTTATGGTTCACAAATGTCTAGTCAATAGATGAGCACCAGCTTCTTGGCCTAGATGAAAGTAAAGCCAATTAATACCACAAGCGTAATGTTGAAGTTAAAAATCCCTAACTAAGGAGAGGGAAATCTTCAATCTGTGTTCACAGATTGTTGTCCTTTCTCTTCAAGAAAAGGAATATTTTTCTGAGTGTGCATGCCAGCTTATTGCAAATGAGAGAGCTCTAAAATATTTGAAAATGGTCATACGCGATTTGCACTATATTTTTCAGATTTTGAAGTTTACACACTTTTTCAATTAGGTACTCACTATGTTCCCTTTACTGTAAAGCTTTGCCTATTTAAGCCGCCTAATCTGCAAGATTACACCCACCACACAGTACTTTAATCTCCAATAAGAAGGTAGTGCCAGCAGCATATTTTGTCCCTCATAAACAAACGCTTCTATTTGTACTGATGTAATTTTTTTAAGGATTTGGAGCTATTCTCTTTCTGTATTTGAGTGTGGGGCTGGGAAGGAGTTGACAAAATCAAAAGCTGCCTTAAGTTCTCCTTAGATGAGGGAAAAATCCACTAATTTTTGACCTTGGAGGGATATTAGATGCTTAATCATTCACAGGTCAACCAATTAGCATCTGCCATGTCAGCAACTTATTTGGTGTTTAAGTCAACCAGTTTAATATTGATGTTGCTTTTGTTGTGCTAGCAGCGTCTTATATGCAACCAGACCTACTATTTAACATCTTTTAATTCAATGTAGATCTCTTAAGATATTCTTTACTGAACTACCAAAAATTTTCACTTTCAAATTGCTTATTTTTTCATTCCATTTATATTTTTTTATAATGAAAATGACTATGACCCAAAGTGAATCTTACATGTGAGCAACAACAAATCCACCAAATAAAAAGAAAAAAAAGTAAAATACTTTTCACTGAATTCCAAATTGAACCTCATAAAACCAAGGCTTATCTTATTATTTAAAGTTTAAACAGACAATATACACACAAATTACTTCCCATTTACACAATTTTCACTAATCAAATGTGGGATATAATACTGTTCTAGCATTTTTCTTGTTAAAGCATGGCAGTTAAAATAAAAAATATATATAGTGTTAACATTAGCATTCGATTCTTTCACGTTGTAGAGGAAAAAATAAGTAGTGCCTGAGTGAGAATTATAGGCATGTTACAGAGTATAATTCACCTAATAATTCACCTTTCCTCAAGTGGGGCCTAGCTCATGTTACAGAGGATAATTCACCTAATAATTCTAACTTGAGAAGAAAGCACTGAATGTACGTGGAAGCTTTGATACATTAACAAGATGAAGAAGGAATCGTATATCATGAGAGTTTTGACATTAGGCAAAAAGAAACAAAAAAATTGGTGTGTGAGTTCTTCTGGAGCTTGATTACATTCCAATATTAGGCATATCCAATTTGAATTGTTCACATTAGTCCAGAATCTCCATCAATGCAAGCATAGAACTTCAGAAAGAATGGTGCAAAACTATGAACCAGTTAGTGGATAGAAGGAAGGACAGATAACATTTTAACATTTCCATGTAAGCTGCATGAAAGCTGCATTTTATAGGGGAGCAGACATAGTGGTGCACAATGAATGTACTCATTGACCTATACATAGTGGCTCTACCTCTGTATACCTCAATTTTATCTTGTTGAGCTTGGGATATATGCTAGGTCCACTTTTCACTTTGCAATAGATTACATATTTGCTATTACTGTGAGAATCAAAGCTGCAAATATCAGCACAATTTGGAGACAGAGAAAGTCCATATAAACCAAATAAAAGAAGTCGGCCAGTGCCAGTGGGATAATATATTCAAGTTGGAGTCCACTAAAGCCTTCTCTAACTGACAAAACAAAAGATATGCAGAAATTTTCTAATATTTTAGAAATGAGATAATCTCATCGAGATTTGATAAACAATAGGCTTGCGTCTGTTATGTTTCTTAAGATTCCTTTTGGCTTAAAACTTTCTTTTTTTATTTCTTCTAAAGAAGTTACCTGTCTACTAAATACATTAAGATTTTAGGACGTTATTTTTCACCTAAATGTGTTAAAGAGAAGCTATGTTAGTAATATCATAATTATTATTTTTTGTCACTATGCTAAAGAGAAGGTCTAGCCTTTGGACTTATGCTGTTTCTCATGAGTATAAACAAACAAAACTTTTCTTCAAGTGGGGTTTGAGGCTCTGAGCTACAAAGTTTAGTGGCAAGCAAGAAAGCCAAAAAAGAGAGGAAAGTTAGATTAAAAAGCTTACATGCTTTTTCTTGTCAATTCTAATTTGAAATCCAGGTTACTGAGCTTAATTGTTATCTGCTAAGAACTAGAAAGCAAGGGAAAATACCAAGAAGCTCCGCTTCCTTTTCCAATTGCAATTCTTGGTGATTTTCCTTTTCTTCTTTGAGAATTTGAGTATGCAAAAATTGAAAAAACTTTAGTTTTGAGGTTAATGGGTATCCATCAATCATGCAGAAATTCATAAACAAATGATTGTGTAAAGATATTTTCTTTTTTACAAACTTAAGGTTATTCTTTCTTGTTTTCAGTAATATTCTTGAGTTGTTGTTGTGGTTTGCTTTATTTTCTGGCCACTGTCCACAAGCATAGATTCTCTCTATGTGAGAGTCCAGAGCCCTCTCTCCTAGCTGTGCGGCTTAGGAATGGATGATTGTGCTTTGTGCTCTCCTCTGCTTTGATTCTCTCTGCTCATAAAGGTTTCCTGCTTTTGTCTTTGTCTGTACCTCTCCTTTTCATGGATACCCTTCTAGGCGGTTGCAGGCGCAGTCTTTAGCTGGTGCATTCACTAGTCACTAATACATACATGGCAATGCATATTCACACGTTTTATTCCAACTCCACCATACCCTTCGGGTATAAAAGAGGCATCACCATTCTGCATTTTCCTCATTGCAGAACCTCTTCATAGTCATTGCAGCTGAAGTAGGTGGGAGGGTGCTTTGAACAATTTTTTCAAACAGCAAAATGAGCTTTGCACATTCTCATATGGGCTCTGGTTTGTTCTTTTGCTCCTCTTCATAGTCTTTTATCCTTCGTTGCACCTTGCATGAACTTCAGTTTGTAGATTGCTACCAGCCATTTCAAAAGTCATACTTATAATCTTTTCGTCTGTTTTCTCTAGTTTGATGCATTGTTTAACATCAATGATGATTTTCTAGGTCCATTTGTAGGATTGTCATTACTTTTTCCCCATGTTTTGAAATCTATCAGCTACCTTTAAACTTAGTATGTCATTAAGTAGTAGCTTTCTACAATTGCAGGTAGTAGAACTGCTCGAAGAACTTTTGAGTTTGGGAAGACACATGTAGTGAGGCCCAAAGGAAAACACCAAGCCACTATCGTTTGGCTGCATGGTCTTGGTGATAATGGTTTGAGGTATGGATGCCATCTCTTCAATATTGTTATATGCCAGCCATGCTAACATTGCCATGACTATCAATTATTCATTCTCCTAATGGTTCTGTATTGTACTTTTCCTGTGTGGATCCTTTCATTTCATTCTTCCTTTCTACCTCGTCTAACCTTTTAATGTTTTCTAATCGTTACCTTTTTCTTTCCCCAACCTCTCTTTTTGCTTTTCTCTTTCTTTCTTTCTTTCTTTCTTTTTTTTTTGATGGGGAAAGTGTACAGTTGAGGTAAGTGTAGACATATTGTTGAAAAACAGAAAAAAAAAACTCTTCACAGTTATGTTAACTTTCTGCAAACTAATTAATGTTTGGTTAATGAACTCAAGGAGTTTATAATCTGCATCTATGTTTCACTTCTTTCCAATCCAAAAAGTTTGTCCTATTCATGTTCTTTTTGTGTTTTGCCACATTCTTTGCTTCAAGTACACAACCCGTATATGAAGGATGAAACTTTTATGAGAAAGAATGTCAAATATATAGGTGGGATCCAAAATTGGGTTTTCCTGATGTTGAATGTTTTCAGTATTGAACTTCTTTCTTTGAGATTCTGCATGGCATAAAT